>JAECMU010035887.1:1573-14406 GCA_016106625.1 Dracogyra subfuscus
ATTGAGGGGTTTACAGGTGGGGTATTGAGGGGCTTACAGGTGGGGTATTGAGGGGCTTACAGGTGGAATATTGAGGGGTTTCCAGGTAGGTGAAAACAGGGCAGAAAGACATTGTTCTATATGAACTCATAGTGCAAGTATCCAAGCAATGTGATATGATACTTTAATATAATTTTATATTTCTTTAAAAACAAACTCACCAAGTTATACCAAGCTGATACCATACACTTTTCTTCCTGATCACGAATTGCTTTTGCCTTATCATGGTCTCTCTGAAAAATAAATCACATCTTCAAACATTTACATGTAATGGCCAACATGCGGTTTGGTTCTTCTGTTCTAATCTCCAAATTTCCGTAAAATGTTCTATATTATTATCTTTCTCTTTCACCTGTAAATGTTCTATATAATTATCTTTCTCTATTACCTGTAAGTGTTCTATATTATTATCTTTCTCTTTCACCTGTAAATGTTCTATATAATTATCTTTCTCTATTACCTGTAAGTGTTCTATATTATTATCTTTCTCTTTCACCTGTAAATGTTCTAAATAATTATCTTTCTCTATCACCTGTAAGTGTTCTATATAATTATCTTTCTCTATTACCTGTAAGTGTTCTATATAATTATATTTCTCTATTACCTGTAAGTGTTCTATATAATTATATTTCTCTATTACCTGTAAGTGTTCTATATAATTATCTTTCTCTATTACCTGTAAGTGTTCTATATAATTATCTGTCTCACATATAATTATCTTTCTCTATTTTTGTTCTATATAATTATCTTTCTCTATGCAAGTGTTCTAAATAATTATCTTTCTCTACGCAAGTGTTCTAAATAATTATCTTTTTCTATCACCTGAAAGTGTTCTATATAATTATCTTTCTATTTTACCAGTAAGTGTTCTATATAATTATCTTTCTCTATTACCTGTAAGTGTTCTATATAATTATATTTCTCGGTCTCTTGGAAGTGTTCTATATAATTATCTTTCTCTATTACCTGTAAGTGTTCTACATAATTATCTTTTTCTATTACTAGTGTAAATGTTCTATACAATTATCTTTATCATGCATAAGTGTTCTATATAATTATCTTTCTATTTTACCAGTAAGTGTTCTATATAATTATCTATCTCTATGAACTGTAAGTGTTCTACATAATTATCTTTCTATATTACCTGTAAGTGTTCTATATAATTATATTTCTTGGTCTCTTGGAAGTGTTCTATATAATTATCTTTCTCTATTACCTGTAAGTGTTCTACATAATTATCTTTTTCTATTACTAGTGTAAATGTTCTATACAATTATCTTTATCATGCATAAGTGTTCTATATAATTATCTTTCTATTTTACCAGTAAGTGTTCTATATAATTATCTTTCTCTATTACCTGTAAGTGTTCTACATAATTATCTTTATCTATTATCTGTAAGTGTTCTATATAATTATTTTTCTCTATGAGCTGTAAGTGTTCCATATAATTATTTTTCTCTATTTTTGTTCTATATAATTATCTTTCACCTGTAAATGTTCTAAATAATTATCTTTCTCTATTACCTGTAAGTGTTCTATATAATTATCTTTCTCTATCACCTGTAAGTGTTCTAAATAATTATCTTTCTCTATCACCTGTAAGTGTTCTATATAATTATCTTTCTATTTTTAGAGTAAGTGTTCTATATAATTATCTTTCTCTATTACCTGTAAGTGTTCTATATAATTATCTTTCTCTATTACCTGTAAGTGTTCTATATAATTATCTTTTTCTATTACCTGTAAGTGTTCTATATAATTATCTTTCTCTATTACCTGTAAGTGTTCTATATAATTATCTTTTTCTATTACTTGTAAGTGTTCTATATAATTATCTTTCTCTATTACCTGTAAGTGTTCTATATAATTATCTTTCTCTATTACCTGTAAGTGTTCTATATAATTATCTTTTTCTATGAGCTGTTTCTTCAACATCTCCACCTCGGGTGTATTTCCTTGACTAGACTGAAGACCCAGAATGACCTGTAAAACAAATAAAAATGTTACTAACAGGAAACATGTAATCAGTGACATTATGGCATACTTGACAAAGATGATTTAATGGCAGGATTTACAATGTTACTCTGCTTTAAGTGTTTGTTTTCAGGCTACACATTTATAAAGGAATACCAAAGAAAACCCTAAACCTGTCACCAGTCCCACTGCATGGATTGATAACAGACCTAAAATATCTTCAGCAACCATCGTTTCATTGCAGGCTAAATTTAGGACACAATTACATCGCTATAATGGGCAATGCAAAAAGGAAATGTGTTACTGTAAACCGTGCAAAAAATGCGTGCGTATAAATGTTGCGTCATTTGTGTCGAACCTTATGTTGCAAAATTAATACACATGCACTATTTTCCAGTTTGAAGTGTGCTTAAAGTGATGTCTCGATTTTCTAGTAAACCATAAAGGAAAATACAAACAAAATACAATAAAATTCACAACCTATACACGAGCTCTCCTTGATGGCGACTAATTGATAATTGTTTTATGTAACTTCAATCGATGGTGACTAATCGTTTATTGTTTTATCTACCAAAGGGTCTTAATAGTTAACAACTGAAGCTGTGAGTTGTGATTCTAATACAGGTGAGGTGGGTAGGGCCTATTCCCCTCTGTAGACTCTGTACCAGACGCACTTGCTTGATGTAGGATAACACAATATTGATTTACAGACAATAACTTTAAAACAATTACAGTGAGCTGTCTTTATCCATTTTTTTTTTTCAACTGTCAAGAGTCGTTCACGAAACTTACATGTCGCGAACATGCAAAAAAACATGTCGCAATATTGATACGGTTTATAGTACTTGAATTTATTTTTGTAAAACCGATAAACCAAAAAAGAAATTATTTTCCTTATTTTCTTCCAGACCTTCATCAACAAATATTTATTCATCATGAGATACCTCAAAAATTTATAAAGGAGTTACCTTCAATTGATCAGAGAATTTTCCAACTGTGTATAAGATCTTACAACTACTTACAAAACCCCCCAAAACACAGGCCAGTTACAGGGTTTCACATGACAGGAATCCTGCGTATGGGGTGGGGTGCACACACCACACACTCATACAAGCACCTGCCTATGCCATTGCTTTTGCACAGAAGAAGCTATGTTACAAAGCAGGTTGCATGAAGCACTGGGAGACTAAAAGCCAAAGGGTGTATAAAAAGAGAAAAAGAAAGACAATGGATATACATGTATATTTATATATATGTACATGTATTATATAGATAGAATAGTGGAAATAACATATGCTTTAATATTACCAAGTCAATTAAGTAATTAAAACATATATCATATATGACTCCCATTTTTAAATGCATGACTCCCAAAATAAAATACTGAGTCACATTTTCCAAATGCAATGTGTAACTCTGCAGTTACTTGATTTTACTCTACCTACACCATATCACCTCTTTTCCTCCCACCACCTTTCATCTCTCACCTGTCTGGCCTTGTCACAGTATTTCTTGTATCTGTCCTCCATGGAGGCCATCTGATCGTCCTTCCTGCGCAGCTCGTCCTGTAGGTGTTCCTTCCCCCGTGCCTCAACCCCCACCTGCTTCTCCAACTCCTCCACCTGCTGTCTCTGTCGGTCGATCTGAGAGTCGCGCTCAGACACTTTAGACATGAGTTCACGAATGTTTGTGTGCAGTTCAGACACCTGTGTGTCCGATACTGACGAAAGTTTACTGTTGTGCAAGTCTTCCAGCTGGGCCTCCAGTTCTAAAATTCTCTGGTTGCCAATCCTGTCAAAATCACATACAGTAGAAATAGAATCACAAATCAAAGTATGAGTTCAATTTACCTGTTACACAATCCAGGTTCTCGTTTTACAAAGGTACCGTATGCACTTATAGTGATCTTAAGCTTTGTAAAAGAGGGCCCTGATATTCATAGTATTCTAGGTTTAAAAAAAAAAATTTATAAGGTTTGAAATGGCTAAATTTTATTTTAATGATGCTTATTTTTTATGTTGTAATTGATATCTTGTTTGTAAGTGGGTTTCTGATATTGTTTATGGTTAACAGATAATCTGACAAAATGTTCTACTCTCCTACCACTGTGACTAACAAAATGGAATACTCTATTTTAAATTGATTTAGGATCGGAGGATAAATCCAAAAAGTATTCTAAGCCTACACTCTTGTTTTGGAGATGTGACGAAAACCAAGCAATAAATGAAACATCTTCAGTGGACTCCAGGCTGGTGGACTGTATGCCAGGGGTTGTATGTTTGTAATCCACTGACAATGTATTTACACACTGTTACTTTTTTCTCTATTCCATGTCAGTACCCCACTACCAGCCACTCACCTGACTTCCGTCTCCAGTTCATTCTTCCTGCCGGTCGCGTCGTCCAGTAATGACTGTAGACCCTCTGTCTGTTTATCGTGGTCACCCAGCGTGCCCATCTTCAACATCTTGTTCTCATGTTCCAGCCGCAACAGCTTCTCTCTGGAAATACTCAATAGTGTAATCAGTAAACACACAAGAGAGTCATCAGTAAACATACAACAGTCATCACTAAACACAGAATAGTCATCACTAAACACACAGCAGTCATCAGTAAACATACAAGTCATCAGTAAACATACAACAGTGTCATCAGTAAACACAAAGGTCATCAGTAAACACAACAGTGTCATCAGTAAACACAACAGTCATTAGTAAACACACAAGTCATCAGTACACACACAACAGTCATCAGTAAACACAAGTCATCAGTAAACACACAATAGAGTCATCACTAATCACACAGCAGTCATCAGTAAACAAACAAGTCATCAGTACACATACAGGTTATCAATAAACAGTCATCAGTAAACACACAACAGTGTCATCAGTAAACATCAGTAAACACAACAGTCATAAACAGTGTTCTCGCTGCTGCATTTAAGCCGGGTGGCCTGCCATACTATTACATTCTGCCACCCTTTCATGTTCTCCACCCTCCTTTATTTTTCTGCGCCCATCTTTATTTTCCAGCACCCTACTATATTTTCCAGCACCTATCTTCGCTATTTCCAAATGCACACTTTTTTCCACACATAAAAAAACCCACAATGATCAGTCTGCACACAGGACATTCAAGGAAACAAATTGCATTGTGTACAAAAAAGCAACTGACGAAACATTTACAAGTTACCGTAACGTTATTTGGTAATATTTTTAGCAGCCTCTATTTTGTCCCATACCTGTATCCATTTGTATGTTTAATACAAACAATAATAGTTATATTTTATTTGAGCAATGAAAAGATTTTTATTTTTTAAGGATTCAGCAATCTCAGACTGAAAAACCGTCACTTATTTCGCGCCACATGTCATCAGAACGGTCACTCTGTATTTTGTTTCCACTAACTGTCGTCTGATATTTTGTCCTCAGATACAGATATAATTGATAGTAACTGACAATTTTAACTTCTTATAACATACTGTAAACTTTTTATTTTGGGGGATATTACCACTTACAAAATCAATGGAAGTGGTAGTGTTTAGCATTAAAATCATTCATCTTGGGTGCCAAATAATATATACACAAATGAAACTACTTTTTATCACTTGGCGATAATATTTTATCACAGCTATCGATTAATTCGATAAAGATGGGAATAATAAAAATAAAAACTTTGACATTAGGGGATCACCCAAACATGTTTTTTTGTTTTTCGTATACCTAGAAATCTTTATTAAAATAATAATATTAAAATTTTGATCAGTTCAGAAAAGCGGAACTGCCAGTAAATATTAGACCGATATCATCTTCGGTTCAATTAACAGATGAGTCTGCTTGTATTTCGTATAAACTTTTTGTAATAAAAATAAGAAGTATGTCTTTCCACAAAGTCTATTAACACACAACATGCTAACCACCAAGCTTCCCTCCCCCACCCCACATTTAAAAATATTGTTTTTGCTTTGTGTTGTTAAAGGGTGTGGTGTTGCATGGCCACCCTCCTTTAATTTTCACCTAGCGAGAACATTGATCAGTAAACACATAACATACATCAGTAAACATACAACAGCATCATCAGTAACAGACCTGTCAACCCTCCCGGATTCCGCAGGATTCTCCCAGTATTTGATCAAATCTCTCAATTTCTCCTGTTAAATGACATTTTTATAAGCAAAAAAAAAAAAAAATTGATGCACTTTCGACAAAATAACATAGGGAAGTAACTCCGCCTTTTTCCTCTCGTGTTTTAAAAAGATGAATTAAATCATAATAATATTTAAGGTTAACATGTATATGTGTCATTATAGGCCTGTAGGAACGACTTTGGGAGTGGGGACACTGACGGATGGGCTACAAACTCTATATCAGATCTTTTTTACAATAGCAAACATTAATATGTCCAAACAAAGAAGGATTACAAGTAGGGGGCGCACATGCCCCCTCCCCCAACCCTGGTTCTTATGGGCCTGCATTATGTAGTATTCATTAACTTATTGTAATCATTTTTAAAACACACTCACAATTTTGGGTTCGATTGTGTGCATTTAAAAAATCTTATGTTAGTATACAAAATCTTGTTTTTTCAACACACATTTCCTGCTTTCTCTTGACTAAAAATTGACAGGTCTGCAGTAAACATGCAACAGTCATCAGTAAACACACAACAGTCATCAGTAAACACGCAACAGTCATCAGTAAACACACAACAGTCATCAGTAAACAACAAAAGATGTGAGAAAACTGAAAATAAACCAAACATCACAGCTTCTTACACACACCCCATTAACACATGTACGTGTGATAACATTTTAAAGACATCCTACTGTCTCTCCTAAGTGATGACCAGGTCACCAATGTCATCCCATTCAATGGAAAAAAGCATGGTCGAATAGACAACTCTGTGATGTACAAGTTAACCTGAAATTGACTTGTCTGTGATGCACACATTAACTACATGTGCTAGGGCCGTACACAGCTTTTATTTGGAAAAGGTGTTTAAAAATTCTTTTAAACTGTTTACTGAAGATATGTATGAAATAAAATACTACATTCGTGTCCGTTAGATACCATTTATTTTAAAACTTGCTGTTTAAATTTTTTATCAAAATCACTTTCGCTTGTATGATACATTTTTAAACAACTCATTTTAAGATAAATTGTATCAAATGTTCACTTATGTAGTATTCTCTATTTATCTGTGTAAACACACAACCTTGTCATCAATACACAAGTTGACAGCTGTTACGTCAATAAAACATGTGATAAAAATGGACTCCTTTTACAGGCTATGTAAGGACAATTAGGCATTAACTGACATAATTATTATGTTAATTACACTGACATGAAACTATGTGTGCCATTATCAATAACAATAATATACTTTTAAAATTCTGTACAAACACCAGGCTCTGTATTCATAAAGATACTTAAGTCAATGTCTGATATTCAACTACACACGTAAAGTACACCGATACATTTGTCAGTAATATACTTTGAATTAAGTGTGTTTATGAATACAGAGCATGGGACTCAATTCACAAAGCTGTCTTCAGCAACATGGTCCTTAAACACCATATAGAAAACCGTTGAACATTAGAACATCTACTTACTTGAGTTCTGGTGGTACTGTCAGCATGTCGTTGACTGCGAGGTGGGCATCGTTGCCCCCCACACCCATGCCCGGGACATTCTGTAGCTGTGTACACTTGAGTTCCTCGTTCATCTCCACCAGGGAGTCACGCTCAGCCCCGATCCGCTGATTAAAGAAAATAAATCAGTTCAATAACACTCTGGTTAATATGGGAATTAAATATGTTTTGTTTAACAACACCACTAGAGAACATTGATTTATTAAACATCGGCTATTGAATGTCAAACACTTGGTAATTATGACATATAGTCTTAGAGAGGAAACACACTACATTTTTCCATTAATAGCAAGGGATCTTTTCTTTTATATGCACCATCCCACAAACAGGATAGCACATACCACAGCTCTTGATATATTCCAGTAGTTGTGAATTGGCTGGAATGAGAAATAGCCCAATGATCCAACCAGAAGGGATTGATCCCACACCACCACACAACAGGTGTGTGGTAATATGGGACTAACCTGGGCCCTGTCCACGGAAATATCATAGCTCAGGTTAACTGTAATGACTTATGGTGAGTTTACAGCCGTTCCACAAAGCAACCTTACAGTAGTTGTAAGTGCGACTTTAATAATTAAAATCTTCTTTGTGAAGAAGTGCGAATTAGTTCATAATATATTGGTTACAGACTTTTCATAATGTATTCATTGGTATCGGACATCCACGAATTAACTTCATTAGTTTATTCACCAAGTGATAATTGCCAAATGCATAAGACAAGAATTATCTCCCATATTTTCATGTGACGGTTGTATGCCTAGAATGTTTTTCACTTGGGTGAGTCTAGGAGTGTGGGGTCTGGCATTATCCTGTTGAAAGACAAGTCATCTGATTCCACCATGTTGTTGCAATAACAGCAAAGGCACCAGCCTAAGGATATTGTCTATGTAACATGCAGCATTAAGGTCTTGTTGGACCACTACCAGTTGTCGCCAAAATCTCTACCGATTGCACTCCATACCATCACACTTCTGACTCCAAAATTACTTGATTGAGACATATTTAAGAAAGACAAAAAACTAAATAAAGGTTCCTCCATAGGGAGACGAATGCAGGCATGTGCGTGCACTACAATTTTCATGTGCAATGATGTGTTGTAAAAAACACCCAGTTCTGTTGGTTCAAACTCATTTTATTCAATTTTTTCACCAATTTGAACAATATCCTCCTTAACTTACAGTTGTTACCAATATAGTATCTGCCATTTGACATCTACGTTAGTGACTTACAACTGCCTCATACCTATTGTAAATTTTAACAGTAATTTATAGGTAATTATGCTGCGTTGTGGAAAGGACTGGCAATTATAGAGTACCTTTTTGGTCATGACGGTAGGTATTTCTTGCAATAGTAGTGCTAAGATCGGTTCGGGGCCCAGGTGACTAATGTATAGTAATTGTGTACATTTTACTTCCTTGTTTATCTCCACTGATTAAAGGAAAGGAAAGAGGGTTTAAATAACGCATTGGTTAATATGGGACCAATCAGGTGTTTAATACGTGGTCATTATGATACCTAACTTACATAATGGACGGTACTATTTTTTATCAGCAACTAAAAGCTCTTTTTTTCATATGCATGAGTAAGATAGTCATGCAACACAAAAGGTTGACATGTAACTCAGTAACCATGAACCTGAATTACTTTATATAAATATAAATAGGACACTTCATTTCCTGAAACTCAGTAACCATGAACCTGAATTACTTTATATAAATATAAATAGGACACTCCATTTTCTGAAACTCAGTAACCATGAACCTAATTGCTTTATATAACTATCATGACACTTTGGTCTCTGGACTGAGTATCCTGTTACTGCCAGTTAAAAGTGGACACATTCTGTTGTCGTGGCAACACTCACCTCCTTCTCCCTGACGAGTGCTCCCATCTTCTCCTGTCCGCGCTTCAGTTCAAACTCGGCCTTGTCGGCTCGCTTGATCTCATCGGCCACCTTGTTCTGTAACTCGTGGGCCTGGATCTTGTACACCTCCAACTGCTGCTTCAACGAAGACACTTTACGAGCCTCCTACAAACACAATGGGACACTTTACGAGCCTCCTACAAACACAATGAGACACTTTACGAGCCTCCTACAAACACAATGAGACACTTTACAAGCCTCCTACAAACACAATGAGACACTGTACGAGCCTCCTACAAACACAATGAGACACTTTACAAGCCTCCTACAAACACAAAACACAATGAGACACTTTACAAGCATCCTTAAAATACAATGAAAACACTTTATAAGACAGTTCTAAACGGATTAAATGTCTTTATTTTTACAGTAAACTCGATGCCATGACTAAATATTAAACAAATCTTACTGAGACTTTGAAAGATGATGTCAGAACAAGAAAAAGACACAGAAGACTGTCACACAAAATGAGCTAAGTGATGGATGAGCTAAGCTGGGAAATACAGATAACGACAAATGACAACTATCCATACCTCTTGAAGCTCAATAGTTTCTTGCATATATTTTGTATTCTTCTCCTCCAATAACTTCATTTGTGCTCGTAAGATACTCATATCCTCTGTTAACAAAACACAATTATTAATATAATAAAAACATTATCTTTAATTTGTTCTATTTTGTTAGAAAATAACTGTGGATTTGCACAGCTTTTATGTGTTAAAGCCGCACACTCTAGTTCCATCCAGCGAAAATAAATTATAATTTTGGTTAATCTACAAATGTGTAACACACTTAGATAACGTTTTTATAAAATGGAGTGAAAAAGCAGGTTTTATATCGATAAATACCATGGAATCCCGATGTCCCAATTGCTTGAAATAATTTTGAAAGTTCGTATTCTGATGTCACCAGTAGATGTCACTCGAAGTACAAAAATGCCTACGTCACAACAAATTTCACAGAGTGTGCACAGACTTGGGGTGCATTCCGTTTCACCTCTCCTGGACATGTTCCAGCTGTTCTATTCTGGACATGAGTTTGTAACAGGAAGTTACTTTACGAACATGGGTGCTTCTGTTTAGGAAGTGGCTGCTGCAGCAATCATGATACTTAAATCGGAATAAGATGACACTGACCATTTGACTATACTACAGTGTTTGAAATAATAAAATTTTATATATTTTGTATAAACCGCATTTTGTATAAACATTTGCTATTTGGAACCGGGTATTATTTTTATCAGCAAATAGATGCACCATTTATTATTTGTTGTGGTGGGTGGTGGGTGGTGGGTGGTAGGTGGTAGTTGTAGTAGTGGTTGTGGTAGTGGTAGTGGTAGTAGTAGTAGCAGTAGTAGTAGTCGTCATCGTCAGGGGTGGAGAGGCACTTTCCCTCCCCAGGACGAAAATGTAAGATTTGTTTCCTACTCTATTTAAATAAAGGTAACAATATAGATTGTGTCCCCCATCCCCACCCCCAAGGTTGTATCCACTCTCCAGATATCATAAGACTTAACAAAAATTATTGGTTTTAAGGGTTTGTAATGTTTTGTATAGAGATAGATACTTGTCTGATCTTTATTGTTAATGAAAATGTTCACGAACTGTGAAGAAAAACCTCACAAATGAACAACAAGTGAATCGTATGTTGACTGCGCATACCGTGCACAAGAAAACAAAGCGAACCAAAATGATAACAGTCATGTGGTATACCAACGGCTGTGACATTGAAATGGGAATATCCCCTCTAAAAATTGATTAGACCTTGTTTGCTGAACGTTTTTTTTCTCAGAGGCGCATACCTTTTTAAGAAATAAAAAAAATGAATTTTGTAGTATTACAAACACAAGGATTACCAGGATTACCAAAAAACACTTCATGTGAATGGAAATGTATATTCTAAATAATAAACGGTAAGGAAAGTGCAATTTTATTTGTGAAAAAATGTGTTTATTAGCCGTTACTAGGGTGTGTCCCTTTAAGGTGTCACTCGTTTTATTTTCCTTTAACTTCTCACCATTACAGAATTCTTATTAAAGGAGAAAACTAAATTCTACTAAATATGTCCATAATAAAACGAAAAAATTTCTGTTATCCAACACATCACCCAAGTAGTAGGCCCGGAAATAGGTATTTCATTTCGATTATTTTGTTTTTAAATACTGACAAAATTAAAAAGAAACAACCAGAAACAAATAGCCAGTGAGCTGGAACAAAGCAAAATAAAAAAACTCATAACTCATCTGTTGAGATAGCTTGCTCAGTTACTGCAGCCCTCCACATTCTGACCATTTTTTCATTTGGTGAAAAAAATATAACATATATTATCTAGTGATTTCCCCAGAAATTTCGCAAGCCATGGTAGACCAAACACTTTTGGGGCATTTTCACCATTTTCGGAGCACTTGTATTTCATTAAAAATACACCAAAATTAATTGAAATAAACATTAACATTAACATACTTGGCAAAAGATATATTTTATTAATTTATAATACATTTTTAGGTGTTTTATAAAGGCAATTTTTGAATTAATTACTGAAAAAAACCTTGTTTAATCTCAGGGCAGCATGGCGCTGGTTAAGGCAAGATGGTGCTAGACTATTAAGGCATGGTGCTGCACCATGCTAAAACAAGCTAGAGAAAACGCTATTATTTCTACAAAAAACACAAGTAGGCTCCATCTGGCTTCTAGTGGAAAAGTTAACGTAGAGACCTGAATCTGTTAGGCTGTCATAAATTTGTAACCATAATTTGTTTACACCATTTTGAATTTATAGAACAGATGGATTAAATATAATCGCTATCAGCAATATAATAATATTGAAAGCATCATTCGTCTGCTGTACATACCTAATTTTTTCTTGTATGATTCTATCACCGATTCATATTTAGCCTGAAAAGATAAAAATAAACTATAATAAAAAAACAAATAGTAGATTCATAACATTTTATTTAAGAAAAGATCTTATAAAATAGATTCAGTATCATTATAATACAATTTGTATTCCGAATATGTGATACTGACGATACTAAAACCCACTCTTGTAATAATCTACATGTGCTTCACAACAGAACAGTGCATTTCAATTCCATGGTAACTAACACAACATTCAGACATTTTTAACGTCTTGATTATTATTATCTGGGGCGGATCTAGCGGGGGGTCCAAGGGGTCAAGACCCCCCTCAAATTTGAAAAGTGCCCCTTTCATTTAGGATTTTTATGTTTTTTTACAACTGTAT
>JAECMU010035891.1:0-16406 GCA_016106625.1 Dracogyra subfuscus
TGGGGGCATAAATGTCTGCACGTGCTTCTGATTTCTCAAATGATCGCACCCTGATTAAATTTCAAAAGTAATACTTATAAAACCAAATAAATTAAATATATAACAAATACTATTTCTTAAGACCAAAAAGGTCCGTGTTTTAGCGGGTGATGTCTCGCATGCTCCAATTACGCGGCAGCATTATTACTAAAACAACTGTATTTCGTTTCCGGTAGGTGCTGTTATAACACTGATAACTGTTTATCGTTGCATTGTTGTATTGTCGTACTTTCGACATTAACATGCACATGTGTAATAATTAATGATTTAATGCAACAACGCTTAGCCTCAGCTTTTCCCAACCTGTTAAAGTTTCTAAATGCAATAAAATGCCATAGCGACTTGTACATAATTAGAAACTTAAAATAAAATTCACATATAAACCGCACCGTTATATAAACCGCCCCCTCCGATATGAAAAAAAAAAGTAGCGGCTTATACTCCGCAAAATACGGTAATATAATTAATTTAAAAAATGTTTACTCATTAAATATGGTCACTAGATTAGATCGGGTGGTCAAAAAGAAATTAGATAAGATCAGTGGCCTGACTGGGGATGGAGTGGGGGGAGGGGTTGTTGAAAATGGGCAGAATTTTGAAAATACCAATTAGTAAAAAATGTTAATAGAATTATAAAAAAAGAAAAGAATAAAGTTACAAGCCAAAAATAAAAAGAATTGACTGCTCGGTCGAATATTTATATAATTTGGAGCATTTTAGAAGGACAGTCTAAAAATAAATAAGAGAAAGAAGAGAGGATCGGACTATTTAATAACATTAAAAAAAAGAAGTAATTTCGGCATAAACTTTTGAAGGAAGGTCTAAAACTTTAAAGTCCGATCTACATGTCCACGTGGGTGGCCTTGTTAAAAGATCCCTTGCTGCTAATGGAACAATGTAGTGGGTTTTCTATGAAGACTATGAGTAAAAAATTTACAAATGTTTCACATCCAATAGCCAAAGATGGATTAATCAATGTGGTCTAGTGGTGTTGCGAAACAAAACAAACTTCACAACTGAAGACCATCATATCAGAATTATAAATTGTCTGACATCCAATAACCAACAATGGATTAATCAATGTGCTCTAGTGGTGTCGCTAAACAAAACAAACATTTGTTTTTAGAGGAGTTAGGGCCTTTAATTTGAAGTAATTCCCCACCCAGTCCAGACTTAATGCTACTCAAGCACGTCCCATTAGCCGTCTAACTACTCGCACGCTCCCAAATGTATTCCAAATATTTATTAATAATTGGCATGGTACATTATTTCTGCTAAACCTCATAATTTGATCTGTCTCAATACCCAGTGCAACTTAACGGAAAGCTATGAAAATAACGAGTAAAGAATCATGGTAGAATGCCAAGAATATGAAAGTACGTATAAATGTATAAACATATTTCTCCTGCCCCCCCCCCCTATACAATAACATTCTCCCAACCCCACAAGACATTAAAAAAAACAAATGTTTTATTTAATAACGCACTCAACACATTTTATTTACAGTTATATAGCGTCAGACATATGGTTAAGGACAGTCACTGTCAGATATGAGTTTGTTTTGTTTAATGACACTACTAGAGCACATTGATTTATTAATCATCAGCTAATGGATGTCAAACATATGGTCATTTTGACATAGAGAGGAAACCTGCTACATTTTGGGTGTCATGTACATTTATAGAAGGATATATTTTAAGATATATTTTAATAATAATGTTTATTATTACTAAATATTTGCATAATGTCAAAACAATATAACATTATTAGACTAGGCACAACCAGATAATGAATATTACTGAATTACTGATTGTAATTTCTTTATCTAAAACTAAAATCTGGGTTTTTCTAGAATTTAAAAAAAATCCACTGTGGTTCATGGAATTGATGATTTTTAAAATTCACTAGCCTGGACTGAATATCCACTAGCCTTGACTGAATATCCACTAGCCCTAGTCTTGTATATCAGGGGTTCTAGAATTTAAAAAAGTAAATAAATCACTTCCCATACTGACCAGTGGATTAAACATTTACTGGTCATGATAAAAAAAAATTGCTTAACAACATCACTAGAGCACATTGATTTATTAATTATCGGCTATTGAATGTCAAACATTTGGTAATTCTGACATATACTCTTCAGCCCTTGAAATTCGGACAAGTGTGCAACGGCACTACGGCGGCAATTTTAAAGAAAAGATTAATGCTGTCAAAATTATTCATATATGACCTACTGCAGTAATAATATGCTAAAACATGACACCTCAACTTTACTTTCATAAACTTCTATACTGGAATAAACCGATTTATATTAAATTGAAAATATTGGGCCACACTCGATTATAAATGCTTTTTTTCTGGGATCTGTAATTGGACAGTTCAGACTTTTCACCACTCTCAGCTTTGCGACGGCAATAAAATGCTGTTGCAAATCAATTTTACGATAGCTTTTGCGACGGCATTGCCGATTGCCGTCGCGAATTTCGAGGGCCGACTCTTAGAGATTGAAGGAGGAAATTTAACAACACACATTGTATTTTCGGTTATATGGCATCAGACATATAGTTATGGACCACACAGATATTGAGAGAGGAAACCCACTGTCGCTACTTCATGGGCTCCTCTTTTTGATTAGCAGTACCTAAGGGATCTTTTACATGCACCACCCCACAGACTGGGTATTACATACCATGGCCTTTGATGTACCAGTCGTGATGCTTTAGCTGGAACGAGAAATAGCCCAATGGCCCACCAACGGCGATCGATCCCACACCAAAATATAGACAGGACAGCACACACCATGGCCTTTGATATCAGAAATGTTTTCTTATAAGTGTACAACATGTAGGAAAGGGGCAAATGCCTAGATAGAGAGAAAATTAGGTTGTTTTCTACAGGTATCTCAGGTATGAAACGTCGAGACATTCTTCAACTGGGAAGGTTACAGTTAAAGAAACCACTAGAGAAGATCAAATGTTTTTTAAATCATTAATTATTGGATGTCGACCGTTTCATACTTAGCTATGTTCACATTTACAGAACTTAAACCATTCTACCTATAATAGTGTAGCTAGAACACTTGTGGTTGGAAATGACAAGCACGGAGTTATAACACATGTGATAGCTAAACCGATATATGGTGAAAGTGTAGTTATCCGCACAACGTGTTAGGTCATTGCCAACACGCCTACTGCTTATTCTGACTGACATTATTGTCACTTATGCCGTATACTAGTTGAACTCAAAACAGTTTGCGCTCATACTTACATTTAAATTGTTTCAAGTCATACTAGTTTAACTAAACCAAATACTGAAGTAAAGAAGCAACATTGTTCCATTAGTAGCAAGGGACCTATGATATGCACTATCTCAGACAGTAAAGCACATACCACAGTCCTTTGATATACCAGTTGTGGTGCACTGTCTGGAATGAGAAAAGCCCAATGGGCCCACAGTGACTGATGTCAATCAATCCTAGATGGTCCGTGCATCAGGCGAGTGCTTTACCACTGGGCTATGTCCCGCCCGAAAACCCTCAAAAGCTGAAGTCAGAGGTAATGGGCTATATAAGACACGACCGGCCTCGGTGGCGTTGTGGTTAGGCCATTGGTCAACAGGCTGGTAGGTACTGGGTTCGGATCCCAATCGAGGCATGGAATTTTTAATCTCGATACTGACTCCAAACTCAATTGGTAGGTGTAAACCATTTGCACCGAATAGTGATCCATAACTGGTTCAACAAAGGCCATGGTTTGTGCTATCCTGTCTGTGGGAAGCGGCAAATAAAAGATCCCTTGCAGCTAATCAGAAAGAGTAGCCCATGAAGTGGTGACAGAGGGTTTCCTCTTAAAATCTATGTGGTCCATAACCATATGTCTGATGCCATATAATCGTAAATAAAATGTGTTGAGTGCATCGTTAAATAAAACATTTCTTTCTTTTTATAAGACACACACTAACAGGCCCCAATACCATGCATCAACAGCGATCAGGCCTACATTACAAATGTGATTTAGTCATCGAATACCATAGTTGAATGGTAAATAATGTAATGGTATACCACCAAGAGGATTCGATTCTATAACCATTACATCTCATATGATCAATGTAGTCACTGTGACAGTGACCCAGAGAGCTATGCCATCAGGTGCTTCAGCATCTGTTAAGAGAGTCAGCACAAGCTGGATTGGTCGATGGTAGAGTCTAGACTGCTACTGCCAAGGGTGAGGCAACCCCAACAGAAACCTCAGAGATATTGGGTGGTGTAGTCATTAAACAACACAACCTTTACCAACAGACCCCAGTACCAGGCATCAACAGCTATCACGACTGCATGATAAATGTTGAATGGTAAATGAGACACCGCAAAGAGGATTTGATCCTACAACCCACCACGCCTAATGTAGTAAATTCATTTCAAGTCACTTGAGTTACATATTGCTTTACCGGCCTCGGTGGCGCAGTGGTTAAGCCATCAGACTACAGACTGGTAGATACAGGGTTCACAGCCCAGTACCGGCTCCAACCCAGAGTGAGTTCTGAAGGGCTCAGTGGGTAGGTGTAAGACCACTACACCCTCTTCTCTCTCACTAACCACTAACCAACTAACAACTAACACACTGTCCTGCACAGACAGTCCAGACAGCTGAGGTGTGTGCCCAGGACAGCGTGCTTGAACCTTAAATTGGATATAAGCACAAAAATAAGTTGAAATGAAGGAACATCTTGCTTCCAATACAAACAAATACATGTTGGCCATTCTTTTCTCCTGCTAAGAGTACTTGTGGCAGCCATTATTATGCAGATGAATCTAGCGATGATGAGCAGACCAAATACAAACAAAATACCTAATAAAAACAACCACCATCAGAACGGAATAGAGAGGCAAAATAAAGAAACAAAAAGCCCACAATTACCACGAGCGAATCTATATCACTGAGGCCAGAAACAATTTTACGAATCCTTCCCATCCTCCGATTGTTTGTGTCATGCATTATTCTGCCGTCCGTCTCGTAATCCATTCATTTCCTTCCCGTGCTACTGGAGGTCGCGTCCAGCCATGTTCGACGCATCTGTTGAGACTGCGTCATGACGCACACACATTCACAAACACACAAACTCACAAACACAGGTACGTCACTGCTGTGGAGTCCAGCCCATATTTCCTACGGTGAAGAGAATGCTTTCAAAAGAGCCGACGTCGCTGACAATGAAAGAACAATCCGCAGCAAGTCGGCCATGATAGATAAATAATGCCAAACACCCAGCCCATAATTCCCTGATCAGCCTCGTCGTAATTGGGTCAGAGTTGGGTCTGCCTTCTCTCGAACCAACAGCCATTGAGAGAGGAAAATCAATAGTTCTCCACCAGCTTTAGTTCACAGTGAGGTGTACAGCAGTTGGTCCAGATCAGTGGTGGATTTCATCTCACTCAACACAATCGGGACAAAAACATGGCTCAATCGACTGATGGCTTCTTACATATGTACCAGAACGCAATAAGAGGACAGGAAAGGCGTACTTTGACAAGACAACACAATCGAGAGAAAGACATGGCTCAACTCACTGATGGCTTCTTACGTATGTATCAGAATGCAATAAGAGGACAGGAAAGGCGTACTTTGACAAAACTCAACATAATCGAGAGAGGCATGGCTCAATTGACTGATGGCTTCTTACATATGTACCAAAATGGAATAAGGTGTACAATTTGATTCTTTTTACCCTGTAAAAAAAAAATCCCAGTTATAAATAAATAATAATAAATTCACATGATTAGTTTGAAGAAGTAGTTTGTTTTGTGTCACGATAGCACTGGAGCATGTTGATTAATTAATTAATCATCAGCTAATGGATGTCAAACATTTGGTGATTCTGACTCGTAGCTATCAGAGGAAACCCGCTACATTTTTCCTAATGCCGTTGTTGTTGCTGTTGAAAATTTGGCATGCTCATGTACCACTATGGCTTCAAGCATGTCTCTCCAGAGTCCAGCCTCCTTCCTATGCAGCACTTTCCACAGACAGGAAAGCACATACCAGGGTTCACACGGACCCGGAGTCCCGGGTCCCTGACACAGCGATCAAGGATGGGACGCACCATATTGCATAAACGTGCGTCCCTGTGGACGCAGTATATTTTTAGTTTTATTTAACTTCAATACAATAAAGTAAATTGGCAAATAATAGACTGGTCACGTGGACATGCAAACAGTGCTTATTCACACTGTGAGGCGGATAAACTGAACAAAACTGGTTGAAAATGTTTGGTTCTAAAACTCGCATTAGTGAATTATTTTTGTGTCAAATGCTGAAATTAAGTCTTATTTTGTAAATATAAATATCCTACCCCTACCACCACTCCATGTTAGTGGATTTTTTTAGCTCTATCTCGTCTTTACGTGACATATCCGATTATTACTATTAATTAATAAAATTATATTAACTTTGGGCTGGTGAATTTTTAATCGTGGCTAGTAAATTTGTAAAATCACTGATCCCATGGCTAGTAGAATTTATAAAAATTCTAGAAACCCTGAATAATGGACATAAATACTGGACAACTGGCCACAAATGCCCATAACTAAGCACAACCTTTTTGATTTTTGTTTTTCATGTATTTATAAAACGTATTCAATATAATTGAATATAGATCAATAAAATTACAAACTTGTACCCACTTCACATAGTTTTTGTCAAAAATCAGTCCAGCAGTCTAATAGTTAAATAGCGGGTCAAATGAAATATATTTTACTAAGAAAACATATGACTAGCTCAAAATAGAACAGTACAGGACGAGGGTCAGGGTTTGGCGTGTAAATAATTAGGATTTCCGAGATGTATTTGAGAACGTTATAGAATTAAAACATAATAGCCAATGAGTTAACCACACATGTATGCAATTTGAATTGTCTCTCGATTTCTGCATTTACCATAGCTTGATACCAAATAGCTGATGTAGATTTTGTGCTGGACCAGCCTCGGTGGCATCGTGGTTAGGCCATCAGTCTACAGGCTGATAGGTACTGGGTTCGGATCCCAGTCGAGGCATGGTATTTTTAATCCAGATACAGACTCCAAACCCTGAGTCAGTACTCCGGGTAGGTGTAAACCACTTGCACCGACAAAGTGATCCATAACTGGTTCAACAAAGGCCATGGTTTGTTCTATCCTGCCTGTGGGAGCACAAATAAAAGATCCCTTGCTGTTAATAAAAAAAAAGAGTACCACATGAAGTGGCGATAGCAGGTTTCCTCTCAATCTCTGACACCATATAACCGTAAATAAAATGTGGTGAGTGTGTCGTTAAATAAAACATTTCTTTCTTTTTGTGCTGAGGTGTCGTTAAAATATTTATTCATTCATTCATTCATTCATGGGACAGTACGTAGCTAGATGCACAGTTGGTGTGGGATCGATCCCCGTCAGTGGGCCCATCGAGAAATTTTTATCATTCCAGCCAGTGCACCACAACTGGTAATTCAAAGGCTGTGGTATGTACAACCTCGTCTGTGGGATGGTGCATAATAAAGACCCGCTGCTGCTAATCCAATCGTTAAATAAAACATTTCTTTTCATTCATTCATTCTTTTTTCAGTCTACACTTCTTATAATGGATTTACTATAGTTAAGACAACCAATAGCCGATGTATGTTTTGTGCTGGGATGTCGTCAAACATTCATTCATTAAGGGGAGGGGCGTAGCCCAGTGGTAAAGCATTTGCCGTATGTGCAATTGGTCTGTCATTGATCCCTGTCAGTGGGCTATTTCTTGTTCCAGTCGGTGCTCTACAACTGGTATAACAAAGGCTGTGGTATGTACTATCCTGTCTGTCAGATGGTGCATATGAAAGATCCCTTATTGCTAATTGAAAAAGAGTAGCTCACGAAGTGGCAATAGCAGGTTTCCTTTCTCAAAATACCTGTGTGGTTTTTGACCATATGTCTGACGCCATATAACCATAAATAAAATGTGCATCGTTAAATAAAACATTCCCCCCCCCCCTCCTTTAATCCTTCATTCACGGTCTCTTGAAAAATTACCTCCAATTCTGGTGAGCTGAGTTAGGAAGCATGTTTCTATTTCACCTACTACATAGGTCTCAAAAAACATTAACCCCATTTTGATTTTCGCTATAGGCCACCATTTCGAGCCCTGCATCACTGTAAAAGCAGGAGACCATAAAGCCTGACACACATGATACAACTTGACATTACGCATGCTACATTACAGAGTGAAATTGTAATAAAATGCTTCATTATTAATCAGCGTCAGACAGAAGGACAATCCACACATCAATATCTGAACGCTTGGATAGATTGGGCCGGCCGCTGGTATATGTTCAACATGCAATATTGACACTGTAAATCTCCACAGGCTACCTGTCATTACAATGCATTGTTATGGGCCACAACACTACAGACGCAATACATAGAGCTGTGTTCGTTTCGTCTAGTTTTATGGTTATTGATATTTCACGGATAAAACATGTACACACGTGTGTGTATGTATTTTAATGCAGAGCATCATAATGACAATGAAAACAAAACAATGAAAAAACCACCTGTTCTGACATAATGGTAAAGCTTGGAATTCTTTGAAAGTTTATATGTGTGTGTATTTCGGTGCAGAGCATCAAACGACAAAGAACAAAAATACCTGTTCCATTTTTTTTAAAGGGACATTCCCGAGTTTGCTGCAATGTTTAAGATGTTATTGACTAACAGAGACTTTTTAATAAATGTAATTTCATATCAAATATATTTTTCTGCATAAAATATTAGTGGCTGTATACTAAATGTGTGTCTGGTCGTTCTAATATTTGTACTAGATTAAATTTCATTTTATTTGCTAAAAAAAAAGACTTTTTCGTACGTATGAAATTATCTGAAGATAAAATCTAGTTTCGGCTTTTTACAAATATTAAAACGACCAGAAACACATTGAATATACAGACACTGATATTCTAAACAAGAAAATATATTTAATATGTAAGTTTAATGGTAGAAATATTTTATTAGTTGGAAACATCTTACAATACAGCAAACTCAGGAATGTCCCTTTAAGTCTTGATTTTCTGTTTCTCCCTTAATATTAATTATCTGTTCCACTCATCCATGGGAGTTTTTTTAGATATATATGTTGAGCACATTGATTTACCAATCACCGGCTACTGGATGCCAAAGATGTGATAATTATTATATATAGTCTTAGAGAGGAAACCCCCTGCAGTTTTCCATTAGAAAGGAATCTTTCACCCCACAGACAGGATAGAACATTCCACAGCCTTTGTCCAGTTGTGGTGTATTGGTTCGGAATGAGAAACATACCTATACGCCGAATGAATCCTACCGACGCAAGCACCTAAAGCAAACACTCAACGTACGGACGGCATTAAATAAAATATTTCTCATTCCAGCCAGTGCATCACAACTGGTATAACAAAGGTTGTGGTATGTACTACCCTGTCTGTGGGATGGTTCATATAAAAGATCCCTTGCTGCTAATTGAAAAGAGTAGCCAATGAAGTGGCGACAGCAGGTTTCGTCTTTCAATAAATGGCTTACACAAATTGTCAATTCTTAGATGTCTGATTATTAGAAAGGGATTTCCACAAACAGCATAGCATAGCATATACCATGGCCTTTAGCAGTTGTGGACCGGCCTCGGTGGTGTCATGGTTAGGCAATCGGTCAACAGGCTGGGTTCGGATCCCAGTCGAGGCGTGGGATTTTTAATACAGACTCCAAACCCTGAGTGAGTGCTCCACAAGGCTCAATGGGTAGGTGTAAACCACTTACACCGAACAGTAATCCATAAACCACTTGCACCGACCAGTGATTCATAACTGGTTCAACAAAGGCCATGGTTTGTGCTATCCTGCCTGTGGGAAGCGCAAATAAAAGATCTTTTGCTGCTAATCGGAAAGAGAAGCCCATGAACTGGCAACAGCGGGTTTCCTCTCAAAATCTGTGTGGTCCTTACCCATATGTCTGACACCATATAACCTTAAATAAAATGTGTTGAGTGTGTCATTACATAAATCATTTCTTTCTTTTTAGCAGTTGTGGTGCACTAGCTGGAATATTTGACTCTAGATACTGGTGCTACTGGCATATCTTCATGAAACAGAATAGACTTTGACTCTAGATACTGGTGCTACAAACATTTCTTCATGAAACCAAAAAGATTTTGACTCTAGATACTGGTGCCACTGGCATACATCTTCATGAAACAAAACAGACTTGACTCTAGATACTGGTGCTACAAACATATCTTCATGAAACGAAACAGATTTTGACTCTAGATACTGGTGCTACAGGCATATCTTCATTCATGAAACCAAACAGACTTTGACTCTAAGATACTGGTGCCACTGGCATATCTTCCGCCCAGTCTACGTCTACAGTGTGTTTCCTCCAATGTGCCAGTGATCCGCCTTTTTCCAATCTGCATGGTGTGTCGCGTGAACCAGCGCCAATCAATAATGGAATATGCTTCTAATTAAGGCGGCATACAAAATTAATGTCACGAACTCTCAATGCATTTCACACAGACCACACTCAAACGATGTTAGCCGTGTTGTTAGATGAACTCTCCATGTAATTCACACAGACCACACTCAAACGATGTTAGCCGTGTTGTTAGATGAACTCTCCATGCAATTCACACAGACCACACTCAAACAATGTTAGCTGTGTTGTTAGATGAACTCCCCATGCAATTCACACAGACGACACTCAAATGATGTTAGCTGTGTTGTTAGATGAACTCTCAATACAATTCACACAGACCACAATCAAATGATGTTAGCTGTGTTGTTAGATGAATTCTCAATGCTTAATGTAATTCACACAGACCACACTCAAACAATGTTAGCCGTGTTGTTAGATGAACTCTCCATGCAATTCACACAGACCACACTCAAACGATGTTAGCCATGTTGTTAGATGAACTCTCAATGCAATTCACACAGACCACACTCAAACAATGTTTGCCATGTTGTTAGATGAACTCTCCATGCAATTCACAAAGACCACACTCAAACGATGTTAGCCATGTTGTCAGATGAACTCTCAATGCTCAATGTTATTCACACAGACCTCACTCAAATGATGTTAGCTGTGATGTTAGATGAACTCTCAATGCTCAATGTAATTCACATAGACCACACTCAAACGATATTCTAAACAATAAAATCTAAATAAGTACTTGTAAAACTATTTTTTCCCAAAAATGCTACAGTGTTTAAAACCTACTAGGGCCTGTCACTTTAATAAATCCTGATTGGCAGGGCTAGCTCTGGTTGAACACAGAGTGTCATCAAATTATCTATTAAACTTGATAAATGTCACAAAACCAGTTATTTTATAATAAGATGTAGTAAAATTGTTTCAGCGGGCAGCATGGCCCAGTGGTACAGTGTCCGCCTGATGCGTGGTCGGTCTAGGATCGATCCCCGTCAGCTAACCACTGGGGGTTTTTCTCGACATAACCATATGTCCGACGCCGATATAACCGTAGTTAAAATGTGTTGAGTGTGTCGTTAAAAACAACAACAAAAAACAAAAACGTTTCGCCAAATCAAAATAAAATTTGACTGTTGTTTTCAAAATTTGCAATTGCCAAATTTGGTGTCTGCCAGAGATAGCCCTGGGGTTGGAATGAGACAAAATTGAAGTCCATTGATGATGATTATCGATGATGATGATCGATTCTGTCCATGACTCATCTCAAAACGATTATGGCGCCATACTCAAATTGTTTAATTTTAAGTTAACCTTTTGACAAAATTAATTTCTCTCATTAGTACTGTAGGATTTTCTTAACCCTAACCCTAAATCTAATCCATTTTCTTTTTCCAACATATCCCCTGTCGACAACTATTCAATTCCGTAATGCCATACTCAAAGATTTCTTTCTGGAAAAAATGGAATGCGGTGTCCAATTCCAAAATATTTCAAACCCATAACCATCTATAGTCCGTTCTATCCTTCTACAATTTTGTGTTTTGTTTTTGGGGTAAATAATTTCAGTTTGGTTTGATGTAAAGAAAGAACAGAAACAAATGTTTTATTTAACGACGTACTTAACACATTTTATATACGGTTATATGGCATCAGACATATGGTGAAGGACCACACAGATTTTGATAGGAAACCCGCTGTCAGCTACTCTTTCCGATTCGCAGCAAGGGATCTTTTATTTGCGCTTCCCACAAACCATAACCTTTGTTGAACAAGTTATGGATCACTGGTCAGTGCAAGTGGTTTACACCTACCCATTGAGCCTTGCTCAGGGTTTGGAGTCGATATCTGGATTTAAAATCCCAATGCCTCGATTGGGATTCGAACCCAGTACCTACCAGCCTGTAGGCCAGTTTGACGTAAGGAAAACAAGTAAAGTGTTTTGGAAATAACAAAAAAAAGTATTTTTGTGTGCAATTTTGAAGGCAATCAGCTCTAACCAACTAGTAGTAAATTTCATAGTATGAACAAAAGGTGTTCACTATGGAACGCACTATAGTAGGAATTATTTTCTGGCAGAAAGTTTGCTAATATGGTACAAATTGACCTGTAGTAAGCAGCCACCTGTCTTAATAAGCCAAGTTTTCATACTCTCTTTGGTTAACACAATTCTGGCTGTACATGACTTAATTAAAACCTTATAATACCCCAGAAATGTCTTTAAAAAACATACACAAAAAGTGTATACACACATGACTTATTTAAAACCATGCATTGTTGAGTTATGTAAGTATAAAAAGCCTCCAAAAATACATACACAAAAATAGTGTATATGACTGACTTTACACTTCATTGCCCCAGGAATTAAAAATAAAATGCCTTCAAAAATAGTGTATATGACCTATTTAAAACCCTTCAATGCCCCACGAATTGAGAATGAAATGCCTTCCAAAACCAGTGTATATGACCTATTTAAAACCCTTCAATGCCCCAGGAATTAAAAATAAAATGCCTTCCAAAAACAGTGAATATGACCTATTTAAAACTCTTCAATGCCCCACGAATTGAGAATAAAATGCCTTCCAAAACCAGTGTATACAACTTATTTAAAACCCTACAATGACCCAGGAATTCAGAATGAAATGCCTTTCAAAAACAGTGTATATGACACAGACTTTGCTTTTTAAGGTGCGCGGGTGCGATCACGCTCGTACAGCGCACACAATTTCAATCTGACGAGTGTGAAAAACAGTGCACGTTACGCTTATCAAACGGCTCACGTAAAATATATGGGCATATTTATTTCCACTATTTACAAAAATCAATAGTTTTCATTGCTCATTTAGCTGATAGGAACGTCCTTTTATAAAACAATAAAAATTAAAATCATGGCAGTGGCTTCCATGCAGTCGTTAAACTGGTATTTTTCTGTCTTGAACAAATCGGGGAAATACTGGTTTAAGAGATAATTTTGTAGACGTACCAGTCAAAATTCAATCGGGGCTACTCTGCTTATTTTATTTATTTTGCAGAGTGATTTTTCACTCGCCTTAGCATATTGAGGTGTGCGATTTTTCACTCACCTATAATTTTCAAAAATCAAGGACTGATAACATATTTAAAACCCTTCAATGCCCCAGGAATTCTGAATGAAATGCCTTCCAAAAACAGTGTATATAACTTATTTAAAACCCTTCAATAACCCAGGAATTAAGAATGAAATGCCTACCAAAAACTGTGTATTTGACTTATTTAAAACCCTACGATGCCCCAGGAATTAAGAATGAAATGCCTTCCAAAACCAGTGTATACAACTTATTTAAAACCCTTCAATGCCCCAGGAATTCAGAATAAAATGCCTTCCAAAATCAGTGTATATGACTAATTTAAAACCCTACGATGCCCCAGGAATTAAGAATGAAATGCCTTTTAAAAACAGTGTCTATGACGTATTTAAAACCCTTCAATGCCCCAGGAATTCAGAATGAAATGCCTTCCAAAAACTGTGTATATGACTTACTGTATATGACTTATTTAAAACCCTATGATGCCCCAGGAATTAAGAATGAAATGCCTTCTAAAACCAGTGTATATGACCTATTTAAAACCCTATGATGCCCCAGGAATTAAGAATGAAATGCCTTCAGAAAACATCAGAAAAGCAGTATATATGACTAATTTAAAACCCTACGATGCCCCAGTAATATAGCAATACAGGAGCACTGCTTGTAACTACGCATTCCTCTTAAAGATATTATCAACTTAAGCATCACAAATCTAGTAACAAAGCTGGGGAAATGGCTGCGGCTAAAAATAGAGGATCTTGAGGCAGGAGAGAAAAAAGGCAATTACACCTCAAGCTAATGAACATGTGAATACCGATCTCCACGTAGGGAGGATATCGAATTTAGCACCACCATCTTCATGGGTCTCTTCTGAAGTAGAAAATATTTCATTCATAACAATTTGTGGGTGGGGTGGGGGTGAGGGTACGAGGCAGAATCTGTGGGGTGGGGTGAATTTAGTACCACCATCTTCATGAGCCTCTTCTGAAATAGAAAATATTGAATTCACAACTGGTGGGTGGGGGTACAGTTTGCGGGGTGGCACAGGTGGATCTGGTGGTATGGGTGGTGATGGTGCTTGGGGTGGGGCTGGCAGTGTGGGTAGGGCTGATGGTGTGGCTGGTGGTTGGGTGGGGCTGGTGATGAGGGTGGGGGTGGGGCTGGCAGTGCGGGTGGGGCTGGCAGTGCGGGTGAGGCTGGCAGTGCAGATGGGGCTAGCAGTTGGGTGGGGCTGGCAGTGCGTGTTTTATCAACTATAAACATTAGGAATAGCAGAAACACATGGTGTACACACATTAATATCCTAGAAAATGTTATTAATATCCAGTGTTATTCATAAAAAACCATGTTAGCAGGGACAATGTCTAAATTTCATTCACAATGTTCTTGGGAGGCAAGAGGGTGGGATAGGGGAGGGGTGTTTGTCAATTAGCACCACTTCTGAACATTTCATACACAACGATCTTTGGGTGCAGCGGACAGCCTAGTTGTAAAGAAGACGGTGCTTTCTTGATGTGCAGTCAGTCTAGGATTGATCCCTGTTGGTCAAACTTGTACTTCTACTTGGAGCAATAAAATGAAGAAAAAAATATGCTGCTGTTGTTGGGTTGGTTTGTTTGCATTTTTGGGTGGGTGGGCGTTTTGTTGTTGTTTTTGGGTTTGTTTGTTTTTGAAAGGGTCGTTTGGTGGGCATTTTTGTGGGGGTTTGGAGGGGGGTGTTGTTTTGGTGGGGGTTGGAGGTAGAGGTAGAGGTTTTTTTTCCACATTGGTGAAGTAAAGAAGACAGTCCTCATCACTGCATTATTTAGATGTTTTACATTCCATAGTGTTAGTAGGGTGCCAGACTGTTTGTAATAATCATATAATATCAAATCACTAGACCAGTGGCAAAATGGTTGTTTGATGAGCCGTCAGTCTAGGATCGATCCTTGTTGGTGGCCTATTGAGCTATTTCACATTCCAGCCAAGGCACCATGACTGGTATATCAAAGGGCATGATATGTGCTATCTTGCATGTGGGATGGTGCATATATAGGATCCCTCTCCAAGACTAAAACATTACCAAATGTTTTACATCCAATAGCCGATGATTAATAAATCAGTATGCTCTGCATTACGTAATGTTTTTACAGTACGTGTAAACTGCGTACCTTGGTACCGCTACATTCCATGGTGTTGGCAGGGTGCTAGATTGTTAGTAATAATCATGTAATATCATTCAATTAGACAGTGTTGGACATAGCCCAGTGGTAAAACTTTTAAACTCCATCTCTGCATTATTTAGATGTTTTATGGTACGTGTAAAACCTTGGTACAGCTACATTCCATGGTGTTGGCAGGATGAAATTTTGTTAGTAATAATCATGTAATATCATTCAAGTAGACAAGGTTGGACATAGCCCAGTGGTAAAACTTTTAAACTCCATCTCTGCATTATTTAGATGTTTTACGGTACGTGTAAACTGCGTACCTTGGTACCGCTACATTCCACAGTATTGGTAGTATGCCAGATTGTTAGTAATAATTATGTACAGTGAAACCCCTCAACACCGGACCCCCTCTAAACCGGAATCCCCTCAAAACCGGACTTTTTCTGCAGATTTACACATCTTTTAACACTATATTTTACCCCTCTAAACCGGAAACCCCTCTAAACTGAACACCGGACAAACAATTCGGTCCCAATGTGTCAACTTAGTGTAAATCCTACTCCTGAAAACAGGACGATCAAACCGATACCAATCAATATGGCACCCACCTGCCTGTAAACACTGATGGCTAGTGCAATATGCGCATGCTCGAGATCGCTGTTATCAGTGTAATCACCGCTGCATAC
>JAECMU010035922.1:0-10569 GCA_016106625.1 Dracogyra subfuscus
CATCGGTGGTCCCATTGGACTATTTCTCATTCAGCCAGTGCACCATGACCAGGGTATATCCACAGCCGTGGTATGTGCTATCCTGTCTTGTGGGATGGTGCATATAAAAGATTTATAAAACTTTATTTATTATTAACTTCAGTTGGAATGGTTGAACAAACTTAAAATAAAATAATAAACTTTATTTATTATTAACTTCAGTTGGAATGGTTAAAAAACTTAAAATAAAATATTAAACTTTAATTGTTATTAACTTCAGTTGGAATGGTTAAAAAAAACTTAAAATAAAATAATAAACTTTATTTTATTATTAACTTTAGTTGGAATAGTTTAAAAAAACTTAAAATAAAATAATAAACTTTATTTATTATTAACTTCAGTTGGAATGGTTAAAAAAACCTTAAAATAAAATAATAAATAAATTTTATTATTCACTTCGATTGGAATGGTTAAAAAAACTTAAAATAAAATAATAAACTTTATTTATTATTAACTTCAGTTGAAATGGTTAAAAAACTTATAATAAAATATTAAACTTTATTTATTATTCACTTCAATTGGAATGGTTAAAAAAACTTAAAATAATAAACTTTATTATTAACTTCAGTTGGAATGGTTAAAAAACTGAAAATAATATAATAAACTTTATTTATTATTAACTTCAGTTGGAATGGTTAAAAAACTGAAAATAAAATAATAAACTTTATTTATTATTAACTTCAGTTGGAATGGTTAAAAAAATTAAAATAAAATAATAAACTTTATTTATTATTAACTTCAGTTGGAATGGTTAAAAAAACACCGTAAAATAAAATAATAAATAAAGTTTATTATTCACTTCAATTGGAATGGTTAAAAAACTTAAAATAAAATAATAAACTTTATTTATTATTAACTTCAGTTGGAATGGTTAAAAAACTTAAAATAAAATAATAAATAAAGTTTATTATTCACTTCAATTGGAACATCAGCCAAGCTCTTTATAATTACCACCAATGTAAACTTCAGTCTGCTTCAGCAGGTGGAAAAAAGATGTAACTGAGATATACATAAACTATTGATTAATCCGTAACATGAAATATACTGTCTCACATTGCTGACAAAATCACATTTACCTGTCTGCGGTAACGACATGACATTTAATAACTACATACATCTACCTGTCAACTCAATATTCTGTTTCTGTCTGTCTGGCTTGCCTTGAGATGATATCGCACATCATTAGAATGATGGTATATACATGTATGTTCTTTTTCACAGCATTGGCATATATATTCAGGGCTTCTAGAATTTATATAAAATTCACTAGCTGTGGGATCAGTGATTAAAATATTTTTACTAGCCAAAATTAAAAATTCACTAGCCCTACTTTACTTAAGTTAATACAATTTTACTCAATAATAGTAATAATCAGATATGTCGCCTAAAGAGGGAGATGGAGCTTCAAAACACCGACATTGGGGTTTATTTATAAATAGACTTAACATTTGACTCCTTATTTTTCCACTAGCCATCGGGCATGACAATAGCAGTTATTTACTAGCCCAACACTGAATATCACTAGCCATGGGAGTGGGGCTACCATAATCTAGAAAGCACTTCATGGGCTACTCTTTCCGATTAGCAGCAAGAGATCTTTTATATGCACCATGCCACAGACAGGATAGCACATACCACGACCTTTGATATATCAATCGTGGTGTACTGGCTGTGACGAGAAATAGTCCAATGGGTGATATGTAGCGATGCATGCTGATGAAAACTAGTTTAACGTGCCCATATACCACTAGGGTTTCGAACACGCCCATCCTGAGTTCGACCTCCGATAGGATCGGTGGCCTGACTCGGGATTGGGGGGGGGGGGGGGTAGAGTTGAAAATGGGCAGACTTTTGAAAATAGCAATTAGTAAAAAAGTTAATAGAATATATATTTTTTTTTAAAGAGAAAAAAAGTTACAAGCCAAAAATAAAAATAATTGACTGCTCGGCCGAAAAGTCATATAATTTTGAGGATTTTAGAAGGACAGTCCAAAATTAAATGAGAGAAAGAAGAGAGGATCAGACTATTTAATAATATTTTTAAAAAAAAGCAATTTCGACATAAAATTTTGAACGCAGATCTAAAAGTTTTAAAGTCCAATCTATATGTCCATATGAGTGGCCTCGTTAAGGCCGTTTGGTACACAGCTTATAGGGACGAGATGTGTTGCATCCCGTCAAGAAAACCCCTAGATTGACAGTCATTAGAGCTTGAAGGTGTAATGCTGTGCTGAAATAAAGATCTTGAAAAGCCGGATCCGTCTGAATGAGAGAGAGTATCAGACTAGTATAGTCCAGTCATCATGTGTTGGTATAGTAGTGCGGACGGGCCCGACTCCGGAGGATACGAGATGGTATCAATAAAATACAGTAAAGTCTAGAAAAGAGTAGTAGGGGCCAACCCCGCTTCCTATTTCTTCTTAGAGTGGGGCGGTCAATCTTCCAATGCTGCTAGGACAGGCTCAGACATGTAGAGACTAAACGCGAACAACCGTAACGTTCTGCAGAGTTGTCTTCATACGAGTCATGAAAAAACAAGTCGACATACACAGCCGGGGAGAAATGACATGGATGCAAGGAATCTCGCTAAAAAGAATCCAACCTGGTGGTGCAGACTGTTGAAATGAGAAGCGTTCCAGCGTTCAATCAGTTCCAATGGCTGCATACACTCCCAGTACAAAACTTCACTTCACCGACGAAAACATTGAAGTGAAAGATCCCCAAGTCGAGCCGCGAAAGCACGTGCAGTGTGCACACGCGAAACAATCACATCTCACCGCGACAAGCTCTAGACTGGGAATGGCGATGCATGCAGTATGCTGCTGGCTGTATACTTTTAAATATTTAATTATTAGTCTTTTCTTCATGTTTGTAAAGTGCATACACTTATTGTACAGATTCAGTTGTAATCAAAGTAAAGATTTTTAGGCAATTAAAACTAGGGTTTAAGCTGCCATTTGCCAAAATGCCAAGTGTGATTTAAATTTGAATTTGGCAAATGACCAATTCACCAAAATGTTAATTATAAAAAACATGCGTTGTTTATATGTGTATAGCAATTTTTTTAATAATCTTGTCAAATGAACTAGTTTAGTATTTCATTTATTGCAAACAAGCCGCAATGCTGAATTAAACAGATGTCGAATCCTACTACACATTATTTTTCTACAAATTGGGTCAGCAAGTGATCTACATCACGCTCACGTGATGCCAGTATTAGTTGGATATTGAGTAAATGTTATGACATGACCAATATCTTACACTGGTGTGTAAGAAATGTGGTTTGTCTGTAGATGCCAAGAGTAATTATACATGTATACACACATTTACTTTACTAACTTACAGTACATGTGTTGTTTTTTTGTTTTATATAAACTTGAATACCCCCAGATCACTGATATTATCATAGTTGGGGTGTCTTGAATCATTGTCTTACAATGTACACCAATATTTCATATATACTGGTATGTGTAAATAATACATGATATATGATATATATGGTAGTGATATTCATTTCATTTGTCATCTACATTGTGCAAGCATATTGATATTTGGGTTTTTTAAATGATCCAAGGGTCAAAATGGATAGGTAAAATGAGCATAGAGGGGAGAAAAGTTTGGGACAAGGGAAATAAAGGACACAAAGGAAAGGTCTATCAACACCCAAATGGTGTTGGGTTTTTTTGTTTTTTTTTAAATAACTGCTTTAAGTGGGTGTCTAATGTATTAAGAACAACACTTGGTATCCTAGAAATATGAAAGTATGGTAAAAATAGGTGAGGTTCAAAAAGAAGTATGGCAAACAGTTTTGTTTTATTATTTGCAAACAAGCTACAAAGCTGTTGCATTTGTTTGTTTGTTTTTAAAATATCTTTTAAAGCAAAAACTTAAAGAAAGAAATGTTACCATCCTTGAAAAAAGAAATATTTAGGATTTTATGTAGGCCCATCAGCACTAAAAAGGTTAAGCCACTTTCCCCAATGTTCATCAAATTTTTTATACTCACAATTTTTGTTTTTTTAAAATAAATTTATCTTTATATTCAAAATTTCATTTTTATAACATTAAAATTAAGGCTGTTGTTTAGTATTTTTATGCTATAAATGTGGTATTTTATATTGATTATTAACCGGTTAGTTAATGTATGCTTATTCAGAGAAATTCTAACGTAATTTTTTTTCTTCAGATATCCATTCCTCCAATGCATTGCATAAAACAAGGTTTCAGGGACATTTTTACAAAAACTACACTTAAAAATTTACACTTACAGGTGTTGAAATCTACATAATCTGCGGTTGTATTTTTTACACATTTGAAGGGTAGAGCATAAAACATTTCCCATATACAACAATCATATGTTAAACCGTACAGTATACATGTAGTACAGGTGGTGTTATTTTTATAATTTACAAATGTGTGCCAGCATTCTACACTGGTATATACACTAGCTGACTTACGGATATAATAGGCCTGTTTTAAAACTATGAATATTGACAGCACACAATGGTTCACAGCTAACCAAACATGAGTTTGTTTCGATACATTTATGTGGGGCTGGTATATATACATCTACATTTACTTAGAGTAATATACATGTGTTACTGCTTTTTCATTTACAAATATCTGGCTGTATAGTCTACAGTGGTACACTCGTTTCATGGAAATAAAAGTAACAGTTCACCAAATAGTACATGTATATCTGCAGGTCAAAGTTCAAAGTTCATTCTGCAGTTAATGCTAATAGTCCTGCCATTGGTGATAAATGTGACTGCCACAGTGGTTAATTGTTGTCATGTAATATTGTTTCACCTTGGCAGTACATTTTATTATTTAATTTGTACAGGTACCAGCTACTGAATATTACATTTGAATCATGTACTAAGTCATTCTAGGGGTGAGATTTAGCTCCGTCATTAGTGCTCGCTTGAGGTGTTGTGTCACAGGGTCAAACCACCTCTTTGGATCCATTCAACTGATTGTTTTTTTTCTTCTCATTCCAACCAGTGAACCACAACTGGACAAAAGTCGTGGTATGTGCTTTCCTGTCTGTTGTAAAGTGCATATAAAAGATCCCTTGCTGTATTAGAAAAAATTATTCAAGGTTTTCTCTGTTGACTACAAGTCAGAATTACCAAATGTTTGATATCCAATAGCCGATGATTAATAAATCAATGTGCTCTAGTGGTGTCCTTTAGGAAAAATGTAGCAGGTTTCCTCTGATGACTATGAATCCAAATGACCAAATGTTTGACATGCAATAGCCGATGATTAATAAATCAATGTGTTCTATAGTGGTGTCATTAAACAAAACAATTGTGTTTTTTAAGTCCTTCTAAAAATAGGATGACAATTTTTATGCATAACTACATGTATAGGGTAGTCAAAGACACTGAATTCCCATTATATTTGAAATGAGCAGCTTAACCCCTAATTTTTTAACATTTACTTTTAACAGGTGGTAGTATTTCATTTTTATATCCATCAACTTTACCACAGACAGGAAAGCACATACCACAGTTTTTGTCCAGTTGTGGTTCACTGGTTGTAATGAGAAAGAAAACCAATTTGTTGAATGAATCCGGTCATGAGCTACAAGGAATTACGAATTATCTATCCCGAGTGAAAACATGTAAACCCGAGCCTTTGGCAAGGGCTGTATTATAATCATTCATGAGGGACAAATCATTTGTAACTCCTTGTAGCAGGTTGGTTATTCTCTTTATTATCCATTGTCAGATTTAATTGGTTTTCAGTATAAAAATTCCTCTGCTGGCAACAACAAAGTCAGCAGCTATTACATCATATACACTTGTGAAGTTATAGTAAAATGTTTCCCCCGTTAATTTGATCCCATATAGGGGTGATAAATCACAGTCTATATTGAAGGAAATGCTGCATGGCGCAGTTTTAGCATACACAGATAATATTATGTTAGTATATTGTCATCTGTGCTATTTGATTTGGTGGTGTGCACCCAATAGTAAACGTGTTTTCAAACGTGTTATTGACAGTCCACAATGGTTTGCAGCTAACCAAATATGACTTTCTACAGATGGATTTATGTGTGGGCGGTATGGTGACATGCAGTGCATGAAATCGAATAGTGTAAATATATATCTATTGATGGCCAGAGCCAGAAATTGCGCAAGACCCGTATTTTTTTATTTCCCAATTCTTGATCTTTTGTTTTTCACTGTTTTCAGGTCTACTTTTTTTTAAGTCAATTCTTGAAAGATCGATCACTATTGGTGGGCCCATTAGGCTATTTCTCATTCCAGCCAGTTCATCAAGACTGGTATATCAAAGGTCATAGTATATGTATGTGTTATCCTGTTTGTGAGATGGTGCATATAAAAGATCCCTTGCTGCTAATCGGGAAGAGTAGCCCATGAAGTGGCGACAACAGGTTTCCTATTTCAATCTCTTGTGTGGTCCTTAACAATATATCTGATGCCATATAACTGTAAATAAAATGTGTTAACTGTGTTGTTCAATAAAACATTTCCTTCCTTCCATTCTTGAAAATGAAAGGATTGTTACAAGTCACTGATTGGGGCAGGATTTAACTCAGTCGACTGAGTGTTTGCTTGAGGTGCTTGCACCGCAGGATCAAACCACCTTGGTGGATCCATTCAGCTGATTGGGTTTTTTCCTTGTTCAACTCAGTGCACCACAACTGATCAAAGGCTATGGTATGTGCTTTCCTGTCTGTGGGAAATTGCATATAAAAGATCTCTTGCTGCATTAGGAAAATGGTAGCAGGTTTTCTCTGAAGACTATGGGTAAAATATTACTGAATGTTTAATATCCAATAGCTAATGATTAATAAACCAGTGTGCTCTAGTGGTGTGGTTAAACAAAAACGAAGTAGCTGATCGATGTGTCAACTTATTGTTTAACCAGCAGCTAATTGGTATCTTAAAGGGACAGTCTCACAGTGGCATAAAGTTAAAGTTTGTTTTGTTTAACGACACCACTAGAGCACATTGATTTATTAATTATCAGCTATTGGATGTCAAACATTTGGTAATTCTGACATATAGTCTTAGGGAGGAACAGCCACATTTTTACCATTAGTACTCTTTTTTTTTCTTCTTTTTTTTCCCCATAATGCCACAACATATTGAGCTGAAATATTGCATATAGCTTGATCATGTACTGTGACAGATCAAGTTTATGCAGATTTACCCACTGTTTCACAGAGTTATGGCCCTTGAACATGTATGACCAGGGGACATCTATTGCATTAGCAGAACTCTCAGAATGCTTGTTATATACATGTACAGTCAAACTTCGTTAACTCGAAGTTGAAGGGGACGACGAAATAGTTCGAGTTTCAAGGAGTTTTCAAAATTCGTACAACAGACCTCAAAGTGAAACTGCATTGCAGTATTATCATTTCGTTGATATCGGAAGACACGTTTGCTGCTCCATCCCTGTCCCCAACACACAGATGTTAGCACATTCCTTCTGTGTATATGATAAAACTTAGTAAATATTAACAGAAACGAGATAAATCCGATTAATTTGACGTACATCTCTATGTACTTTTATTGTATTTATTAACAGTAAAGTAAAAAACACACAAACAAACAGAAAGTACGTACTTACATATACAATGTATAAATAACCGGAAGTAAGCGATAAATTAAAGTTGATATATTTTTCAAATGTCAAAAAACGGCGGAACAAAGTTGTAATAAATTTTTATAATTTAAAATACTGGATGTCGATTGGCACTAAATACGTTTGGTTACCAAATAAAAAATACACAATATAAATCGCAAAATTATTGTAAATCACAAAAATCACTTACAAAAACCCTCACTAACATAGCGGGACGTAACATAACAAATCAAAACACTGTATGCCAAATAGCACTAGGTTATGTACTTTTGTTCACAACAGTACAATACTTGTTTAAGAGACAAAACAAACCGCATTAATTGTTATTACAACAGTTCTTTGAAGATTACAAGACTATTCATACTTAGTTTAACGAGGCCGGCTGCCGTGTACAAACACCGACAACCGAATGCAGGCATGTAGGATAATTTCGTTCCGCATAGTCGGCGATCTATTATTTTGTAATTACCACGTGTGTCATCGATAGCTGAGACACCAGTCGAGGCACTCACACTTGGCTTGGGTGACAATTCATTTTTCTTTAAAGTATTACCGGTACAGTTAAAAGGCTCAGTCACTCCACAAGTTCTGGAAGTGCAATATCCCGTATTTTTTTATGGTGGGACCAAAAAATTACTTTAAATTAACATTGCTAAATTTACTTTACTTAAATTATTTTCTCCTCCCACCCCCATGATGACCTATATTGTAGTTTACTGAGAAAAGCCCTAAATTTAATTATTATTGCTATATTATATTCTTTACTAATTTTTTGTTATTTTTCTAATTTTCTCCCCTTAGGATGACAAAGTAGACTGGAAGAAGCCTATCTTTGACCAGATTCCGTCGCTAGGAGACGAGTACTTTGAGTGGGTTCACAAGCCAGTCAACCATCCACTGCGGCTCTTCCACTCAGACTTCGTCGAGTTCTTCTCCAAGTGTCCGTGGTGGCTGGTGCCATGCGTGTGGGTCCCTGTCACTTGCCTGTTGCTGTACCGCGCCTACACCAACCTGGCCCTGCAGCCCGAAGTCTGGCTCGGTTCGCTGGCTGGAGGTATGGATGGATGGATGGATGGATGGATGGATGGATGGATGGATGGATGGATAGATGTTTCATTGCATCCCAGCACAAAAATACACATTGGCTATTGGGTGTCACAAAAGGTATGGGGAGGTTCATGGTTACAAGCATCTGGAACAGGTATGGTGGAGCAGGGAGAGCTGTGGGGTTTTATATTCCCCTCCACACACACACACACACACAATAAATTCTGAATCAAATTTTTTGGGCATTTACTTGCATTTGTCATGATGAATGTTTCTTGTACCATGCAGTAAATTACATTTCAGGATATCTTGTTTTCATAGTTACAAGCATTTTTAAGATACGGTGAAACAATTGTAGTTACTCCAACCCACATTAATTCTGAATCCATAAAATGTTGTCTTTTACCTGTATGGTGGAGCAAGGAGGGAGGTGGGATTTTAGTCCTCCTTCCTCCCCCCCCCCCCCCCCCCCCAAATCTTTATATAAAAAACCAACCTGCATTTGTCATGATGAATTTTACTTGTAGAATGCAGGAAATTGCATTTCGGGATAACAAACTTTAGTTTTCTAAGTGATCATACCAACAAATGTTCTTGATCTCGGTTATAACCCCATACGTTCATTTTTATTCTGCATCCACCATTTCTGTTGACAGAATATGATGACGGATAAAGCAAAGTCATATCATGCATGCTACTAGTAGGATATAACTTTTGCCTGCCTGCCTGTGTGTGTCTTTCTATCTGTCTCTCTGTCCGTCTGTTCCTCTAGCGGGCAGCATAGCCCAGTGGTACAGTGCCCGCCTGATGCGAGGTCGGTCTAGGATCGATTCCTGTCAGCTAACCACTGGGGTTTTTCCCGATATACTAGTAACCGTAATTATAATGTGTTGAGTGCGTCATTAAAAAAACAAACAAACAAAAACAAAGTCTGTCCCTCTGTTTGTTTGTCTCTCTGTCTCTCTCTCTCTCTCTGTCTTTCCCTGTTTGTCTATCTTTATTAAAAGATTTCAACTTGTTTTTACAGAGTTATGCCCTTGAATTTTAGAGATATGAAAATGTGTTGTGCACTGTAAGGGATGTATAATGGGTATTCTTTTAAATATAAGTACTCTCACAATGCCTCTTTTGATGGATACACTACCTATTATATAGAGAGAGAATACTAACCTTGTTTTCGCTAGTGAGCTTCCCATGTACCGTGTATGACGGTGGACATGTATTTGTGAGGTCAAATACAAACATGGGAAGTTCATGAGTTTTGTAAAAAAAAATGCTATCTAGGAAAAACAAGTGTGATGTTTTATTTATTACCCACCATCAAATAATGCAAACTCAGTCCTTTGGATTTCATGTAAACAATCGTTTTCAGTACCTTGTTGGTAAAATCACGACTTTTCAACAGAACAGAAGTACTTTCCGATGGATTCCCACGATCACAAAGCACGGAACCGAAAAAGTGTTTTCCTATGAAATTTGAAATCCTATGGCCTGTTAAGTCTGACAATATTATTCAATGAGACATTCACATAATCACAGCTTAGACCAGGGAACATGACATTTTCTGACGTCATTTAGCAACTAATACGCACTTGGTGGTTCATTTGTACGACACTTCCAGACGTTCACCAGGTCGGTACCGGCATCGTGGTTAGGCCATCAGTCTACAGGCTGGTAGGTACTGGGTTCGGATCCCAGTCGAGGCAAGGGATTTTTAATCCAGATACCGACTCCAAACCCTGAGTGAGTGCTCCGCAAGGCTCAGTGGGTAGGTGTAAACCACTTGCACCGACCAACAGGCTTTCAAGCAGGCCCTTATTTTCCTAATTTTCCTTATTTTTTGACAGCAGCCCTAAT
>JAECMU010035923.1:0-15357 GCA_016106625.1 Dracogyra subfuscus
GTCAGCTAACCACTGGGTTTTTTTCTCGACATAACCATATTTCGGACGCCGATATAACCGTACTTATAATGTGTTGAGTGCGTCGTTAAACAAGACACAAAAAAAACAAAAACCTTAGGCGTTTTTCCCAGTCCCTTTTCAAGGAATTAGTTTCATCGGTATTTGCCGTGGCATCTATCTTAAATTTAAAATTATCACACGTCTTGCATGTATTAGACCTTGGTGCTCCAAATCCAAGATTAAATTCGTGATTAAACATTTCAACATTGCTGCAGCATAAAGTTTTTCCAGACTGTCCGCCATTGTTGTATGTGAATACAGGTTATATGTCTGGTATGTACATGACGTAGAAGCAAAACTATCAAGTTCATTTAGAGCAAGAACCCGGTAACCGTCTTTACCGGGTTCTTGCTCTCAACCAAACTGATATTATTGAGAATTTGTTTCTATGACTTTTTTAATACTTTAGTATGGTAGCCAATATGATGGCAGTGTTGTTTTTAACGAATCCGGCGTGGTTTACCGGGTATAACGGTACCAAAAACATGAAAATGACAAAAATGTGGGTTACCGGGTTCTTGCACGCAGGTCTTCATATATCAATATATATATCATACATTTTCAGTGCAATTCAAGTTTGACGTCATTTCCATTCAAAAATACACCGCGCCACATATTCTTATGTCATATGAATATCTAGTAATGACGGACTGGAATTAAAGTTGTGTGTACAGTTTACAAAAACACGTATTAAGCTTGAACTCATATAATGTTATTACCCTCGTGTATTTCAGTATCGTCAATATCATATATTAGGAATAATAAAAAATTTATTCCTAATATATGATATTGATGATACTGGTAATAACCTCTATATATTATACATGTATATGTATATAAAATGTCATGTGATGGTACTCTTCTAGATCTAGCAAATTATAAATTTGACCTTTAATGCTTGTTCAATGTTTGTTTTCTTTATGTAAACTTGAAAGCAAACCCAAACCAAAGTGTATTTACATTGGTTTTATTGTCTAAGCTGGAGGAACAATTACAGTTAACGTTTTCCACGAGAATCAGGTATAGATTTTTGTAATTAATCATCACGACGATAGAGCCCATTTCATCTATTTGTTATGACAATCGGTCATTGGGACATTACTGCTTAATGTCATGGGACACTTAGAAGGCTGCTGAATGTTAAATTGTCATGGCACACCAACACGGTTGATTAATGTCCTATGACACACCAACACGGTTGATTAATGTCCTATGACACACCAACACGGTTGTAGTCCTTGCCTTTTGAAAAACAAAGGTGAGTGAAAAATCGCACACCTCAAAATGCTTGGGCAAGTGAAAAATCACACTCGTCTAAATGTTATGGCGAGTGTAAATCAAGCATTTATTAATTTAGTTATTGGTAAATATAGAGACATACGGTATGTTGCAAAAATTAACCAATAAACCAATAAATGTTTTCTTCTAATTTTATGTTGTTTGGTTCATTAGTGTACTTTTTTCTTTCAGGAATGGAATTATGGTTTATTAAAAGGTTTCAGGAGTAGTACTATAGAAATATAATTATGACATGTATACACTGATGCAGACCATTTGATTTTTTAATTACAATATGTAATATTCAGATAATTTGATGCACACACTTATATATAGCTAAACATAATATATAGGAATCAACTTGTCTTGAATATGATTAGGATAGTTGGAATGGGAAAAAAACACTGGTTCTGAGGAGGTAGTTCATGAACTACGACCCAAGCTTATACTCGTATTGTTAAAACATTTAAAAAACCAAAAACAAACAAAAAACTTGTGAAACATGGGCCTACAATTACTTCAATTGATAATGTTAGTTGAGACATTGACATGGCATTTTTAATTCAACAATTACGCAACCAATCTACCCCTCAACATTTTGTAACACATCAATTAACCTTCCACTACCAGTTACAAAAAACTCTGATGGCATTACATCATTGATCTAGAACAGCTCCAAAGTTGTTAATAAAAAAAAAATACACAAACTAGCTCTGAAAAACAAATCTGTCTTTGCAAATGATTTTATTCCAAATGTGGGATGCCATAATAAAGATAATTTTAGACACCATTATCAATGCGTAATAAGTTGTCAAGTAGACCAGCATGTGCGTGCAGAATTCAAAGTGTAAAAATAATCAGACCCCGATACCTCTGATTGGTTAATATGTCACAACTACTGCACATCAAATCACTTTCCAGTCACATGGTCTGTGACTATCTAACAAACAAAACAAAAATTAAAATAGTCGGAAATGATCATTGATTACTGTTACTATAGTGTGTACATATATACATATTCTAATAACATATGAACATTCATTAACTTCAGGCTGAAATAAAAATATTTAAATGAAGTTTTATTTGATTTAAAAAAAAAAGATAAAATAGAAAAATAATAGACGTAAAAAAAATACCTACATGTAGGCTTATTCCTACATACCCATTATCATTTCTTTTCCTTCTTTTTATTATTCCATCTAATTTTTATTTCATTTTTTGTTTTCATAAAGAAAGTAAAAAATTACACGATTGCCATTTTCGGGACCTTTATGTAAGCTTTGTAGGCTAGTCAAGACAATTTTTCTGACTTTGCTCATTTCCATAACGAGTTCATTTGTGTAGGCTACAGAAGCCACTATTTAATTCAATCCCATTTCACTTTTTGTCATAACTACATTTGTATATGAACATTATAAATGAGTTATCCTTATCAGACGTATCTGTTATCATACAAAAGTGGACTGTTTCTAATTACTAACAAATTAAATAGGCAAAGGATTTTGATCAGATTGGTACGTCTTCGAAGATGTCTATTAAACCTGTGTTTTTTTGTTTGTATAGCAAAGATAAGTTCCAGTCATATATTAAAATCTTTTATGAATGCTACCATTCCCGTAATACATTTTTTTCTTGTATTATTAAACGGATCTTTCTATCATGCAGCTACATAAGGTAAATAGTGGCAATCGATATATACAAAATTAAAGGTAGATTAATGTCAAAGCACACCAACAATGTTGATTAATGTCATATGACAAACTAACAAGGTCGATTAATATCATATGACACACTAACAAGGTAGATTAATGTCAGAGGACACCAACAATGTTGATTAATGTCATATGACACACTAACAAGGTGGATTAATGTCAGAGGACACTAACAAGGTTGATTAATGTCATATGACACACTAACAAGATGGATTAATGTCAGCTAGGATCGATCCCCGTGAGCTAACCACTGGGTTTTTTTCTCGACATAACCATATGTCCGACGCCGATATAACCGTAATTCTGAAATGTGTTGAGTGCGTCGTTAAAAAATAAAAAAAATAAAAATAAAAACCCAATTAATGTCAGAGCACAACAAGGTGGATTAATATCTCAGCACACCTGGAAGGTTGAATAATGTTAGAAACACCAACAAGGTTGATTTATGTCATGACACACATCCAATATTTATTAATGTCTTGGCACACCTGGAAGGTTGATTAATATCTTATAGCACATTCAAAGGTTGATTAATGTCAGAACTCACCAACTAAGTTGATTGATGTCTTATGGCAGACCTACACAGTTTATTAATGTTATGGCACACATACAAGGTTGATTAATGTCATATGGCATACCCACAAGGCAGATTAATGTCATATGACATACCTACATGGTTGACTTATGTCATAACATACCTGCAAGGTTGATTAATGTCATGGCACATCTACAAGATAGCACACCTACATAGTTGGTTGGTGTCATATAGCACATTTAAAGGTTAATTAATGTCATGACACAGCTACAAGGTTGATTAATGTCATGGCATACCTACAAAGTTGATTAATGTCATATGACATACCTACAAGGTTGATTAAGATATGACACCTACAGGGTTGATTAATATTATGGTACACATGTATACAAGGTTGATTAGTGTCGCGTGATACAGCTGCAAGATTGATTAGTGTCAGAGCACACCTACACAGTTGATTGGTGTCATGTAGCACATTTAAAGGTTGATTAATGTCTTGAAACACCTACAAGGTTAATTAATGTCATATGGCACACCTACAAGGTTGATTAATGTCATATGACACAGCGAGCTACTGGGTTGGTTAATATGGCACACCCACAAGGTTGATTAATATGGCACATCTACAAGGTTGATTAATGTCAGAGCACACCAACAAGGTTGATTAATGTCATATGGCACACCTACAATGTTGATTAATGTCATATGACATACCTACAATTAAGATAATGTTGTATGACATACCTACACGATTGATTAATGTCGTATGACATATCTACATGGTTGATTAATGTCATATGACATATCTACACGGTTGATTAATGTCGTATGACATATCTACATGGTTGATTTATATCAGGGCACACCTACAAGATTGATGAATGTTTTGGATCACCTAGTGGATTGGTACATTAACCTTTTATGGCACACTGATTGAGCAATACCGGATAAAATATTGAAGACTGAAATTGTGATTAAAAATCTATTGTAATCAATAATAACAATTGATGCAACTCATTCCCAACACTATCAATCCATACCTGTGATATCACAACATTGTCCCAGGTATAGATTAGTAATTATCTCAGGTAGATATTATTCATTGTCTCACCCTTATGAAGTTAAAAGGCAAAATATGGGTTTTATTTTTCTTTCATCAGCAGTGACGTCAACTTTTGCATTAAAGTTTTTAATGTTTACATCAGGTTCTCACAAATTATAAGTGCTGGGTCAATGAAGGGGCACTATTGGTTTCATCAACATCTGTCTGTTTTTGCCTGCCTGTCTGTGTACTGTTAGATATCAAGTTTGACTTTCATGGTGATTTACCCATTTTTGACAGTTACGTCCCTTGAACTTAGAAAAACAGATTTCTATTTGGTTTTTCACAATGCCACAAGATATTGAGCTGAAATTATGTGTATAGCTTTACCATGTACTGTTACAGATCAAGTTTGACTTTCATGGCGATTTACCCATTTTTGGCAGAGTTATGTCCCTTAAACTTAGGAGAACAAAAATCTGGATGTTTTTTCCACAATGCCTAAGTATATATCGAGATCAAATTTTGTCTATTATTATGTACTGTTGTAGATTACCGGTAAGTTTGATTTTTATGGCAATTTATCAAATCGTTTTGTTTTTTACAGTGCTTGAACTTAGGAGAGAATGAAAATTTATTGGCCCTGGTTATAACTTATAGGGGACATGTATTGATTTAGCAGCACTATCAGAATGCTTTGCTATGGTGGTTTTTTTTAAATTTAGATCAGGGATTTGAACTCATAAGATTGTAAACAAAGAAAGACAGACATGATTTATTTATCGACTCACTCAACACATTTTATTTACGGCTATATGGCATCAGACATATGGTTAAGAACCAAACAGATATTTTGAGAGGAAACCCGCTGTCACCACTTCATGGGCTACTCTTTTTCGATTAGCAGCTAGGGATCTTTTATATTCACCATCCCATAGACAGGTTAGTACATACCACGACCTTTGATATACCAGTCGTGGTGCACTGGCTGGAATGAGAAATAGCGCACTGGGGCCACCGACAGGGATCAATCTCACACCAGCCATGCATCGAGCAAGCGCTGTACCACTGGGCTGCATCCCGCCTCTAGATTGTCAAGCCCATATATGGTCAGATATCTACATCATCAATGAACATACATGTACATGTAATAAAAGCTGTATAAGCCAGATATTAGTAATTAGTATTCAGATGGAATAGGATTATGGTTATCGAAAACTAAATCAGAAAGTCACAGATTTACCACATGCCAATGATGCACCACATCTCACAACCCTTGAAATTCAGACAAGTTTGCAACGGCAGTTAAGTGCCGTCGCAAATCAGTTTTGCAACGGCACTACGGTGGCAATTTTAAAGAAAAGATTAATGCTGTCAAAATTCTTACCGGTAATATATGAACCACTGTTGTAATAATATGCTAAAATATAACATCTCATCTTTACTTTCGTAAGCTGCTATATACTGGAATAAACCAATTAATATTTATTGAGGAAACTGAGCTACACATGATAATAAATTTATGTTTTTTTCCACTCACAGATTTGCGATGGCAATGAAATGCTGTCACAAATCAAGTTTGCAATAGCTTTTGCGATGGCATTGCCAATTGCCGTCGCGAATTTTGAGGGCTGATCTCATTGTGAAATGGTTCCGGTTAGATCTAAAAGAATCCCGTCACTTCCGGTTATTAGTTTTGTAAATACATGTATATTTCTTGCCATTTTAACTAATATATTTCGTTAAATTTGGCACAAATTTTTTTTATGAATACTGGAAATGGATCAATGCATTCAAAAGTGTGGATTAATTTAGGCATATTTATTTTAAATGTTTTAATTGTAAGATCAATTGATTTCAGAAAAAAATAAACAACAGAGTTTTACCCAAATATTTGAATTTTTAGATGAAATTTTAATATATTAAGAAACCAGATAACAAAAATATAATATGATGGAGGTTGTTTGCGTGGACTTTTTTTTGGGGGGGAGGGGGTTGGTGGTGGGTGGAGGTTTTTTTATTAGTATTTATTTATAAACATTTATTCAAAAATAAATAAAAGAAGGATTTATTTTTTAAACATTTATTGGTATTCCTACTTTACATGTTGACTGGTATTACACATTATAGTTACAAGTACAGGTTAGCACAAATCATCACAGGTATGTGATTCAGGTAAACAATGGGTTTATTTCTATAGGTGTGTTAGTGTGTGTATATACAGTCTGTTATACTTCGATTCTATACAAAAAATGGAAATGTGACCCTGGTATTCAGACCATGAAAGAGATCAAGTATGTTAGGTATTTTTTTTACCTTTTGTGAATGCAAAGGTTAAAAGGTAGCCTGTGGAGACAGTCATTGATGTCTGACTCACTGTGTTAACACAACAACTACTGTAGCTCACGTTCACGTGTTTTCTACTCGCTGATAAAATGGGGCGTAGTGGGGCCGAGCGAGTGACAGATATAGTCACGGGAGGTGGATGTATGGATGAATCTGAAGGTTGATCATTCTCAATAGATTCACGTTTTTTCACATCCCAATCACACACATGCTCCATAAAACACTTGTAGAGCAAGTTCACTTACAATTCATTGTTACTCTGTATCAGACATTTAGGAATGTAAAGTAAAGTTTCTTTTATTTAACGACGCCATTAGACACATTGATATTTTATCTCATCATCAGCTATTTGACATTAAACATGGTCATTCTGCATGACACTGTTTTTTTTTAAGAAACCGACTGTTGCCACATAGGCTACTCTTTTATGATAGGTAGCAAGGGATCTTTTATTTGCACTTCCCACAGGCAAGATAGCACAAACCATGGCCTTTGATAAATCAGTTATGGATCACTGGTTGGTGCAAGTGGTTTACACCTACCCATTGAGCCTTGCGGAACACTCATTCAGGGTTTGGAGTTGGTATCTGGATTAAAAAATCTCATGCCTCGACTGGAATCCGAACCCAGTACTTACCAGCCTATAGACCAATGGCTTAACCACTACACCACAACATTTTGATATGTAGAGATGAAACTCACTACATTTTCTGGCTCATATCTTGCATACAGATGCATGCAGGACCATCAAACCATAATTTTACATATAGCAACAAATTGGGATGGTGGTGTGTCACATACAATTACTAGGTCACTGTGACACAAATGCCTGTAAATCAAATAATTTGTCTATATTCACATAATTAGAATTGAATCGTACCCGTAACATATTCATTAATATCTGGTTTTCAACAAACTCCTGACAGGCGTATGATACGCTATGTATCATATACCCCACCGGTACTCTTTGTTTCATTAATAGCAAAGGATCTCTTTATATGCATTTTCCAACGGGCAGGGTGGCACCACCGAACATTAACTTTATCTGGCTATCGACCAAATGTCAAAATAATACTTTCGTTAAAACCAAAATAGCTGTAATTTCAGGGCTCGAAACTTGCCTCAAAATATGGTGACCCAACATATAACAATGGATGTTGTTAAATATTTAAATAAGATATTATTTGGGTGACTAACTTCCTTATTTTTAAATATTTAAGTCGCCCAAACGGGACATTGGTCGCATTTGGTGACCTGGCCACAGGCCACTTCGAGCCCTGTGTAGTTTAAAATGTGCTGGGGTGTCTGACAGATAATATGGTCCTTTAATTCCTCTGATAGGAGAAACGGTGCTGTAACAAGCACATCAGTCTGTTACAAGGTTTTATCCTACAATTAGATATTGACCATGACTGGGAAGGTATACTAAAGGGGTCACTTGCTATATCTCCACTTCCATCGGATGAAATGTGTATGCTTACTGTGTGTTTACCAGGTAGACAGATCTACATTGTAGATCCTCAGTTTAGGATGCAGAACTTGACTGTAACTATTTTTAGTTTTTAAAATCTGGTAGCCTTCAGTAAAACTGGTAGATCCACAGTTTTAATAAATTTAAAAAAGAGAGAAAAAGGCAAAATCATTTAATTTTATTTAAACATGTTGTTTTAGGTGGGTTTTAGATGTTTATAAGTGTCTTGTTCATTGTGGAGTAACTGAATGTGCAAAAAGAATATAGTAGCCCGGCAGACTACTGGGTTTAGATATCTGTTAGCCAGAGCAACAAATGGGTACCCAATGGAAACAGGTGTGTGCTACAACAGCTTGTTCTGAACGTGCATGTTAAACCCTATGACATGACATGACAATGGAAACAAGTAGCAGGTTTTTTCTTAATACTAAAATCAGTGCACCACAACTGGTATATCAAAGGCTGTGGTATGTACTGCCCTGTCTGTGGGATGGTGCATATGAAATATCCCTTGCTGCTAATCGAAAAGAATAGCATATATGAAGTAGTGACAGCAGGTTTCCTCTCTCATTATCTCTGTGGTCCTTAACCCTTAACAACCAGTATTCCATTAAGCAATGTGCATGCGCATGTTGTATTATTAACAAATTTTAAAAAGGGAAAAAAAAGTGTTTTGTTTAATGACACCACTAGAGCACATTGATTTGTTTATAATCGGCTATTGTTTAATGAAACGGGTGACAGTGGGTTTCTTCTCACTATCTGTGTGGTCCTTAACCATATGTCTGATGCCATATAAGTTTGTGTTGAGTGCGTTGTTAAATAAAACATTTCCTTCCTTCCTTCTTATGCATGTGCTAAATGTTGGGGATTTTTTAAGTTCATATTTGCATCAATTAGGAAATCTACTTTATATTTAAAATGAAGATCATCAATTAAGAAATCTACTTTATATTTAAAATGCAGATCATGGTTCAGTTGTTGAACTGTCAATGAGGAAATGGGCCTTAATGTCATAATACTAGTAGGCTTGCTGTTAAATGTTTTGTGATAATGCCATATGTTTTCATAACATATTCACTGTGAATGATTCACATCTTGATATGACAGTCCATGCATTGTATGATTTTGTTGATTCATGTTGTTTAAGTAGTAGGCGTTCTAGAAATATGTTATATAAAGTTTAAAATCATGATCTGTTTAATTTTAATGTGTTACACACACACTCACCATCACATATAGGTATGACAACCAATTGCATGATTTTGTCATGTAATTTAAATAGTAGATGTAAAAATATGTTATATAAAGATTAAGATCATGATCTGTTTAATTTTAATTAATTACACGCAGTCACATCTTGATATGACAACCAAATTGCATGATTTTGTCATTTGATTTCAGTACTATAGATGTACAAATGTAGATGTAGAAATATTTGATAAAACATTTAACATGTGTGATGTTTATTTTTAATTCATTACTCAGACAGTTTGATGCAATCAGTTGCATGGTTTTGTCATGTGATTTAAGTACTGGAAATATGTTATAAAAGGTTTAAGATCATATGAATTATGATATGTATTTTTAAATCATTACGCATAGTCACAGTTTGATGCTATAGTCACAGTTTGATGCAATCTGTTGCATGATTTTGTCATGTGGTGTTTACTAGATGCATGAGATCATGATGTGTTTATCTCTAATTCATTACACGCACATATCACTCGATATTAGCACCATGACTGAGCTAGGTATTGGGTAAGAGATAATTTGATTCAAGTTCAAGTACATGAATCTTAAAGGAGTGATACCACTGTGCAATGTACAGTAACAACTTGTCGTATACAATGTGTTATCTCCACACGTGTATCTTGTTGCATAACTTTTTATTTCTCCCCTACTAGTCCTTCCTGTCTGTCTGTTGCATAACTTTTTATTTCTCCCCTACTAGTACTTCCTCTGTCTGTCTGTCTGTCTGTCCGTCCGTCCGTCAGTCCATCCGTCCATGTACTGTTACACATCAAGTTTGACTTTTGTGATAATTTACCAATTTTTCACAGACTTATGACCCTTTAATTTAGGAGATATGAAAATTTGTTGTGCCCGGTAGTGGACATGCATTTCTTAAGGCAGTACTCTCAGAATGATTGGGGTTTTTTTTCTTCTTAAGTACAGATTGTTTGTTATATCTTTTATACTCATCAGGGTATATGAACAAACAAAACAGCAGGTGTGAATCAACAAAGCCCGTTACAGAAATGTTTGCCATGCTTTTCTTGTAAATAAATCTAGGGGTGGAACTAATAGCCCAGTGGTAAAGGGCACGCCTGATGCATGGTCAGTCCAGGATCAATCACCGTCAGTGTTCCTGCCAGTGCACCGTGACTGCTATATTAATAGGGTGAGAATAGTTGAATGGACCCACCGATGGAGATCAATCCTTAACCGACCGTGCACCAGGTGAGTGCTTTAAGACTTGGGCTACATTCTGCCCTAAACAAAATGTAATGTAAACCAAAATAGGTTATGCATTTTAGGGTGAGGGGCAGAATTTAACCCCTTTTTAGGTAATGCCCATTTATAATATGCATGCAGAGGTCTGAAGTTATACATGACAAATGTGTCTTTATTAAAACCCTTGAAAATGTGTCATTAACAGAATCCTTAAGGATCTGTTTTTAACACAACCATTGAAATTGTGTTTAACAAAACCATTGAACATTTGTCTAACAACCATTAAAAATATGTTTAACACAACCATTGAAAATGTGTTTAACACAACCATTAAAAATGTGTTTAACACAACCATTGAACATTTGTCTAACAACCATTAAAAATGTGTTTAACACAACCATTGAACATTTGTCTAACACAACCATTGAACATTTGTCTAACAACCATTGAAAATGTGTTTAACGCAACCATTGAAAATGTGTCTAACAACCATTAAAAATGTGTTTAACACAACCATTGAACATTTGTCTAACAACCATTAAAAATGTGTTTAACACAACCATTGAAAATGTTTTTAACACAACCATTGAAAATGTTTTTAACACAACCATTGAAAATGTGTTTAACACAAACCATTGAAAATGTGTCTAACAACCATTGAAAATGTGTTTAACACAACCATTGAACATTTGTCGAACAACCATTGAAAATGTGTTTAACACAACCATTGAAAATTTGTCTAACAAAAACCATTAAAAATGTGTTTAACAGAACCATTGAAAATGTGTTGAACACAACCATTGAAAAATTGTTGAACAACCATTAAAAATCAGTACACAACCATTGAAAAATCTGTTTAACACAACCATTGAAAATTTGTCGAACAACCATTAAAAATATGTTTAACACAACCATTGAAAACACATGTATGTCTTTAACACAACCATTGAAAATAGGTTTAACACAACCATTGAAAATAGGTTTAACACAACCATTGAAAATGTGTCTAACAAAACCATTGAAAATATGTCTTTAACAGAATGACAAATATAATGTGTGATACATGTACATGACTTTGTAACAATACATGTATAATCACACCACGTTGGTATATTTTATTTATAGTAAATGACTCTTCAAATTACTTGATCTCTAAACAAGTGGATATACATCATGGCAGATAGATTATAATAAAGAATATCAATTCTGTCATACATGCTGAGTTCATGCTGTCCTTTAACCAAACAGTCTATTTCAAGTGATCACGTTTCTCTATTCTTTCTGTGTCGATATGAACATACATATATGTAACATGAATTGGGTTGTTATGTCCAGGCCAATTAAAAGGTGTAAAATTAGATCTGCATTTTCATAGTTGAGGGATTTATAGCTCAGTCGGTTGATTACTCGCCTGTGGTGCTTGCGTCGCAGGATAGAACCACCTTGGTGGATTCATTCATCTGATTGGGGTTTTTTCCTGTTCCAACCAGTGCATCACAACTAGTCAAAGGTTGTGGTATGTGCTTTCTTGTCTGTGGGAAAGTATATATAACTGATCCTTGCTACTAATGGAAAAATGTAGCAGACTTCCTCTCTAAGACTACATGTCAGAATTACCAAATGTGTGACATCCAGCAACCAATGATTAATAAATCAATAAGCTCTAATGGTGTTCTTTAAGCAAAACAAACTTTAACTATTTCCATTTTTCAATGAGATGGCACTTTAATTGAAATAGGAATGAATTTGCCATGATATTTTTTTATTTTAAAGTTAATATTTGGTCTTTGCCCTGAAAAATAAAATGCAGTCTTTATATTGACCCTGGAGGGTTGGGGGAGGGGGGGGAGGAGGTCAGTTGTTGTATCCCACTTTATGTCCTGTGTACATATCACTGATAATGATACAGTAATATAAAATATAGGTATCACATATTTCATAATGATACAGTAATATAAAATATAATAGGGGCAGGACGTAGCTCAGTGGTACAGCACTCACTCGATGCATAGTCGGTCTGGGATCGATCCCCATCAGCTATTTCTCATCACAGCCAGTGCACCACAACTGGTATATCAAAGGCCGTGGTATGTGCTATCCTGTCTGTGGGATGGTGCATATAAAAGATCCCTTGCTGCTAATTGGAAAGAGTAGCCAATGAAGTGGTGACAGCGGGTTTCGTCTCTCAATATCCGTGTGGTCCTTAACCATATGTCCGACGCCATATAACCGTAAATAAAAATGTGTTGAGTGTGTCGTTAAATAATACATTTCTTTCTTTCTTTCTTTCTTATAAAATATAATAGTTATCACATCTCTGATAATTGTACAGTAATATAAATTGTAATAGGTATCACATATTTAATAATGATACAGTAATATAAATTGTAATACATGTACATGTAGGTATCACATATTTGATAATGATACAGTACGTAATATAAATTGTAATAGGTATCACATCTCTTATAATGATACAGTAATATAAACTTTTTTCCCTTTAAAAATTACCTAATGGTTGACATCCAATAGTCGATGATCGATGATAAATACATCAGTGCTCTTACAAATGTTTTTTTTTTTTTTTTTTTAACTTTTATTTTTCCTCTAAAAATTACCTATTGATGTTTGACATCTAATAGCCAGTGATATTTAAATAAATGTGATCTAGAAACTTTAAACTTGATAATGAACTGTCCCAAGCCCCATTCATCAAAACCTACATGTATTCAGGGCCCCCCAACCCTGACATCTCCTATGTTACTGGGGATAATAAAAAATAAAAAATAATAAAAAATATACATACTAGTATTTAATAAACCTACATGTATCTGCAAACCACATTTTGAGCATTTCATTTTGAAGAAGTGAGTTTACGCTGACCTGCCCCACTCCCCTCCCCTTTCATAAAGTGGCTCCTTATGTGCAGGTAGACACGTAGGTGTTGTCTAGTACTCAGTAACAAACGTGCCCCTAAACATGTTTGTCACCCACATCAGTATTCACAGTCCAAATACAGAATACAGGTTTTGTTTACAGGTTTTCGTGGTGTGTCAAAATATATGACATGCAGAGATATACGAGTAAATTAAGTAGAGCTTTCCAGGGTTGGTTTTTTGCTGTTGTTTTTTGGGTGTGTGTGTTGTTTTCAATATGCCTCAAGATGTTGAGCTGAAATTGTTTATATAGCTTTATCACGTACTGTTATAGATCATGTTTGACTTTCATGATGATTTACATATTTTACTCAGAGTTATCACCATTGAACTCTTGTTTATTTTTCTTAAGTGCTTCAAGATATTGAGCTGCAATGTGTATAGCTGTATGTACAGTTATACATGTCGATCAAATTTGACTTAAAAGGGACAGACCCTAGTTTCGGCCCATGAAAATGCACACTAAGTTTAGTTAATCTACAAACCTGTAACACATTTAGATAAAGTTACAGATGAGTGAAACATGAGTCTATGGCTTTAAAATGGTGAAATACCATCTAAAAATAGACTAAAACTTGACTCCATAACTATTCTCAGATACAGGTGTGTTTTAGAAATATGAGAAATGTGATATTAAAAACACCAGAATGACTAAAAACAACAGGATGACCAAAAACACTTGAATCTATGGAAAAAGATAATCTAAACAATAAAATCTAAGTTAAAGTATGATTTCAGTTAATTAAAAATTGGCTTTAATAGTCAAAACTATGCCTTGGTGTTTAGAAGCTATAGGGTACTTTTAATGGTGATTTATCCATTTTTGCCCTTGAATTTCAGAAATAAGACAATGTATTGGGCCCAACATGTTTTCCAACAAAATATCAATTATTATATGAAATTATTTTGCCAAATTAAAATAATATTTGCAAATTCTTTTTAAAATTTACAATTGGTAAATCAAGATAAAATTTGCCAGTTTGTTTTTAAAATTTGCAATATTTCATTTCAATTGATTTTTATGCTTATATCCAGTTTAGTTTCAAGCATGCTGTCCTTGGCACACACCTCATCTATCTGGGCTGTCTGTCCAGCACAGGGGGTTAGTTGTTAGTTGGTTAGAGTGGTTAGTGAGAGAGAAGAAGGCGAAGTGGTCTTACACCTACCCATTGAGTCGTTAAATTAGCTCCCTCTGGATGGGAGCTGGTACCGGGCTGCAAAAACCTTATGTCCGATGGCTTAACCACGAAGTGAGTGTAACTTTTACAGTAGTTCACCATTGTACAGGAAACATCAAGTGAAACCATGTATTATTTAGAACTTAATTAACTATCTGTTATTGCCATGTTGGTTCAGTCCTCGAAATTCGCGGTGGCAATCAGCAATGCCGTCGCAAAAGCTATCGCAAACTGTAGGCAAACTGTAGGCATTTCTCTCTGAACTCTGTCTAATTACAGATCCCAGAAAAAAGCATACATTTATCGTGTGTAGCTCAGTTTCCTCAATTGATATATATTGGT
>JAECMU010035944.1:0-15829 GCA_016106625.1 Dracogyra subfuscus
CAATGCAAAATGTATAATCACACATTTTGTCCTGTGTAAACAGTAGACAGCATGACCATTGTGCAATCACGACTGGAATATTTGTTTAACGTCGCACTCAACACATTAGAATTACGGTTATATCAGCGTCGGACATATGGTTATGTCGAGAAAAAAACCCAGTGGTTAGCTGATGGGGATCGATCCTAGACCGACCACGCATCAGGCGGGCACTGTACCACTGGGCTATGCTGCCCGCTTGTCTGCTAACATGCATACAAAATCAGGTGCGGATCCAGGAGGGGGGGGGGTCGAGGGGGTATGGATCCCCCCCTGCTCGTGATTCAACAATTTTTTAATTATGAGGTTTTAATGCATGACTGGCGTGGTGATGTACTGACAGGGTGAGCTCAAGACTGGACCCCCCTGCTAAAATTCCTGGATCTGTACCCCTTGCTGCTAACTACCTATTACCGGTGAGACTAAGACCAAGTGGGAGCAATAGGTTATTTCTCATATTCTCCCATAAATGCTTTCTCTAGACACCTCAGTGTCTCAGGAAATGTTTACAGGGTTTTATTTCTGAAATCTGACATGGCTTTCAACTTGGGAATTTTTGCGTTTTACAAACTAATTGGGAATTTTGTGTTCCCTTTCAAAATCTTGTTAAAAGCCACAAACATATTGATTGTTGTTTATTCTTATCGAAAGCGATCAATGATTTAATAAAAAGCAATAGAAAAGAGCTTCAAGAATATTAAAAGGAAACAAATACAAATTGGGAAGTTTTAGCATTCATATTGGGATTTTTCTAAACTCCAAATTGGGAAAAAACCCCGACATAGCCTTGGGGAATGGTGCCGATATTCGGAGTCTAGCAACATAGTAGGTGATAAAACCCTGGTTTACCTTTTCGCTTATTAATAACATTAAAAAGGTTCCTGTGTCATATCCCGCTACACAAGTGGCACCTTCCCCCCTCCCACCCAAAACAAAATCCTGCCTACGCCACTGAGACACTTTAAGCATAATTATGCTTAACGGAATTCCGGGATATCAAATTTAACTTGAAATGTATTATATTTGATGATTATCAAAAAGGCTGGTTGTCTTCCTACTAAATGTTTCTCGCTCCAGCCAGTGCACCACGACTGGTATATCAAAGGTATATGTGTTATCCTGTCCGTGGGATGGTGCATATAAAAGATCTCTTGCTGCTAATCGAAAAGAGTAGCCCATGAAGTAGCGACAGTGGGTTTCCTCTCTAAATATCTGTGTGGTTCTTAACCATATGTCAAGACACCATATAAACTGTAAATAAAATGTGTTGAGTGTGTTAAATACAAACTTTTCCTTCCTTCCTACTAAACATCGTCTCCCCCAGCAATGTTTAAAAATGCAATTCATTACAAAATAATTTCTGATATAACTCTCTTCTGAATCTGTTGCCTCTGGGAACTGCTATTCATAAAGACGGACTAACAGTTATTTTCACAGACAGCACCAGCTTTGCTTAATGGAGATTTGTCTCGACATTAGTCACCATTTATAAAATGTCACTGGAATGGTCAGGCCATCCTGATACAAACAACAAACCGATTAGCTATATTAAAGCCACATGCAGTGTGAGTGAACTGCATCACATGAACCCCATGTTTAAAAAAAATAAAATTCTAAAGCATTATTTCACCATTTATTTGTCTTACAGTATTTATAAATCAGACATGTTTTTGTCTGGCACTTTGTTTTAATTGATTGCATGGAAAAGTCAGGAGGGATCCAAATGCAAACATTTACCAAAGGTCATGGAATGTACCATCCTGTCTATGGGAAAGTGAGCATAAAATAAACTTGGCTGTTATTTGGTAAATAGAACTTTTCTGTGTGGTAAAAGCCGGTTCTTAGGCTCTGCTAGACGACAAAGCATCCTCTTTGTAAGTATTTTAACATTGCACTGCGAGATCGTAAAGTTGTGAGACTTTAATGAATTAGGCCCCTGGAGCCTATTTCACTAAACATCATAAGTTACGTTTTGCACGTAAATGTAAATCTACGATTCTTATTACTAATATAGTTCAACAAATATAGTTAGAAGAACACATATTTCATTTTCTTTTGTCTTTAAAATACTCCGGCTTCCATAATGATATAATTTTCTGTGTGAAATTGATGCCAAACACGTGTAAATGCACGGCCGGTATAACTGCTAGTAGCAGACATAACTTACGATGTTTAGTGAAATAAGCTCCAGGTCTGGTGCTTATAAAACTTTTATAGCATCTAGACTCAAGACTCTAATAAAGACTGAACCAAACTCAGTGGTGTTGTGGTTAGACCATCAGTCTACAGGTTGGAAGGTACTAGGTTCAGATCCCAGTCCAAGCATGGGATTTTAAATCCAAATACTGAATATAAACCCTGAGTGAGTGCTCCGCAAGGCTCAATGGGTAGGTGTAAACCACTTGCACCGACCAGTGATCCAAAACTGGTTCAACAAAGGCCATGGTTTATGCTATCCTTCCTGTGGGAAGCGCAAATAAAAGATCCCTTGCTGCTAATTGGTAAGAATAACCCATGAAATGGCGACAGCGGGTTTCCTCTCACTATCTGTGTAATCCTTAACCATATGTCGGACGCCATATAACTGTAAATAAAATGTGTTGAGTGTGTCGTTAAATAAAGCATTTCATTCTTTCTTTTTCTAATAGAGTCTGAGACAGTATCCTCATGACAATGCCATACAAACTGAATGCGTGTGACATCATTAGAGATTGTTTTTTTGTTTTGTTTAACGACGCACTCAACACATTAAATTACGTTTATATCGGCGTCGGACATATGGTTATGTCGGAAAAAAAAACCCAGTGGTTAACTGACGGGGATCGATCCTACACCGACCGCGCATCAGGCGGGCACTGTACCACTGGGCTATGCTGCCCGCACATCATTAGAGATTGAGTCTGGACTCTACAAGTTTTATAAGCACGGGCCCTGAGTTCTCTTCTATGAAGCGATCTTGGCCAAGTTGGCACTAAGATCATTGTAAGTGCATAAAGTACATGTAGTTCTGCCCTTAAGGTGATCTTAGCACTAGGATTGCTTAGTGGAATGGGTCTCACTTGTTAATCTATATGTTAGTCACTTAACAGTTGTAGATTAAAAAACAAATGCAAAGGTGCTATTATATATAGCTAACCAATGGTCCATAAAATTGATTCTGCACCACGACTAGTATATATATATCAAAGGCTGTGGTATGTGCTACCCTGTCTGTGGGATGGTGCATATAAAAGATTTCTTGATACTAATTGAAAAATATGGCAGGTTTCCTCTCTAAGACTGTCTAAATGAAGCAAACATGTTGCTGTATATTAAACAAACATAGCTAACCAATGGTCCATAAAATTGATTCTGCACCATGACTAGTATATATATATCAAAGGATGTGGTATGTGCTACCCTGTCTGTGGGATGGTGCATATAAAAGATCCCTTGCTACTAATTGAAAAATGTCGCAGGTTTCCTCTCTAAGACTATGTCAAAAATACCAAATGTTTAACATCCAATAGCCGATGATTAATAAATAAAGGTGCTCTTGTAGTGTTGTTAAACAAAACAAAATTTTATAAATTTGATTCTCAGGTCCTAGAACTTGATGGTGGTCAAAATGTTCTGAAACCATGAACTGTGTATTATGCATCTTTACATATGATTTAAATCCTTTATCCTTTTTCCACTCTTTGATGTGAAGGAAGAAAATATTTTATTTAACAATGCACTCAACACATTTTATTTACGGTTATATGGTGCCAGACATATGGTTAAGGACCACACAGATATTGTGAGAGGTAACCCGCTGTCACCACTTCATGGGCTACTCGTTTTGATTAGCAACAAGGAATCATTAATAATCACCATCTCACAGACAGGACAGTACATACCACAGCCTTTGTTACACCAGTTTTGAAGCACTGACTGGAACTAGAAATAACCATATGGGTCCACCAATGGGGATCAATCCTAGACCGACTGCGCATTAAGAAAAATGCTTTACCACTGGGAAACATGCCGCCCTCTCTGGTGTGAGATATCTCATCTGTGGTATTAACAAATTATCTGTTATCCATAACAGGAGTAGCCATGTGGTGGCAGTGTGTTTCCTCTTTTAATGCTTACATCATGTGCTGTAATTATTATATGTCAGACATCCAAAAGCTGTTCATTAAACAATGTTCTGGGTTGACTTTACACATTCCTTCTTTTTTTTCTCACATATTTTGCAGCATTCACTAATATGTTATCAAGGAACATTGTGTTTTGTAATTTTTGATTAGAGACAACTGCTGTCAATTTGTTTGTTTTGTTTTATGACATCACTAGAGCACATTGATTTATTAATCATCATATTTTTTTATTTTTTTATTTTGTCTGTTTAACAACGCACTCAACACATTATAACTATGGTTATATCAGCGTCGGACATATGGTTATGTCGAGAAAAATCCCAGTGGTTAGCTGATGGGGATCAATCCTAGACCGACCGCGCATCAGGCGGGCACTGTACCACTGGGCTATGCTGCCCGCTTAATCATCATATATGAGATATATACTGCTACATTTTTTCAACAGTAGCAAAGATCTTTTATATACACCATCCCACAGGCAGGACAGCACATACAACAGCCTTTGATATACCAGTCATGGTGAACTGGTTGGAACAAGAAAAGTTCCAATCGGCCCATTGATATGGATTGATCCTACACCGACTGTACATCAAGCAGACACTTTATCACTCTGTTACATCCTGCCTCCATTGCTGTCAATTTAATAAGTCACTATTATTTAACATTTCAGAATTGTATAGCAATTTCTTAAATTTGCATATAATAGGCATCACATTGTGATTCTGCATGCACAAAATGATTCTTGGAAATTACACTAAAGGTCATGGCATGTGTGTGTGTGGGGGAGTCTCTGTAGGAGAGCACTTACGAAAGATCCCTTGCTTCAATTCAGTAGGATAAGCTTACATATATATGTGATGGCAGCTATTTTCTTATCTTACACTTTTAGACCCAAAAAACATAAAATAATCTTATGACAGACACCATATAGTCATACTTTAAAATATGCTGTGCTTGGATAAAACAAGAATCTTGTCCTCCAGTACGAACTGAGGGCCGAGGCGGGATGTAGTGCAGTGGTACAGTGCTCACTCGATGTGCGGTCAAGAGTTGGATCGATCCCCATCAGTGGGCTTATTTGGCTATTTCTCGTTCCAGCCAGTGCATGATAACTAATATAGTGAAACTCCTCTAAACCAGACACCCTCAGGATGAAGTAAAATGTCTGATTTTAAGAGGTATCCAGTTTAGAGAGGTTCTTTTCTGTACAGATATTTAAAAGGAGGCTGCAAAAAACATCTGATTTCGAGGAAATTCCGCTTTTGAGAGGTTTCACTCTATATCAACAGCCATACTTTACTTTAGATTTTATAGTTTAGATTATAAATTTTCAAATATTTTTGGTCATACTTGTGTTTTTAATATTACAAAATGTATTTCTAATATTTTTAGAAATGCACGTGCGTCTGAGAAGTAACAGCTAGGGAGTCAAGTTTCAGTCTATTTTACGAGGGTATTTCACTATTTCAAAGTCACAGACTCATGTTTCACTCAACTGAAACTTTATCCAAGTTTTGTAGATAACTAAACTTAGTGTTAAAGGGACATTCCTGAGTTTTCTGCAATTTCTACGATGTTATCGACTAACATATATCTTTTAATGATTGTAATTACATATCAAATATATTTTTCTTAATAAAATATTACTGGCTGTATATTAAATGTGTTTCTGATCTTTCTAATATTTGTACTAGGTAAAATTTCATTTTATTTCCTAAAATATTTGTATTTCGTACGTACAAAATCCACTTTGGGCTTCTTACAAATATTAAGACAAATATAGAGACAGTGATATTCTAAACAACAAAATATGTTTAATATGTAAGTTTAATCGTAGAACTATTTTATTAGTCAGAAACATCTTACAATGCAGCAAACTCAGGAATGTCCCTTTAAGTTACACGGGTTGAAAGTAGGGTCTGTCCCTTGAATTAAGCTTTCTTTTATCATAACTGCTGACTGTACTCAAAGTTTACATGTTGATGCAAGCTGATTAGTACTGTAACTGCTGATGATTGATGCTAAAGCCCCACCATTACCAGATCCCAAGTCACCCAGGGCTACAGGACAGTATCCATCTGCTTTTATTCCGAATACCACGATAAACTAAAATGACAGATCTGCAGACACGGAAACTGCTTGAACTATTGATCAGACACTAACAAGAGTCGGTAGACTGGGTGTCTACGCTGCAGAAAGCAATCAACTTACACCAGTGATCAGCTCAGGCACAAACACTTGAAAAACAGACCTAATCAAAACATACAAACATTAGAAAAGAACTTTCAACAATCAGATAAATTGGAAATAGGATGAGCTGTGTCTGAGAGAGACTGATTTTCTACAACATGTATTTTGTTAACTAATGAAAGGAATGTTTGGTTAATGACTTGCAAGCATGTTGTTTAATCAGTAGTTTTTAGATGTTTGACATGGTAACTGCAATGACTGGTCTTGCAGACAGTAATCAGCCTAATATAACTGGAATGGGGGGGGGGGGAGGGGGGTCTTCTCCACTTAGCAAAAATAGGTACCCAGGAGCCTATTTCACTAAACATCATAAGTTACGTCTGCTACTAGCAGTTATACCAACCGTGCCTTTACACGTGTTTGGCATCAATTTCACGAAGAAAATGATATCATTACAGTAGCTGGAGTATTTTAAGACAAAAGAAAATGAAATATGTGCTCGTCTAACTATAATATTAATAAGAATCGTAGATTTATGTTTATGTGCTAAACATAACTTACGATGTTTAGTGAAATAGGCTCCAGTACTTTAAAACTGAAATAGGCATTTTTGTATTTTTGTGGGTTCCTCCCTTACACATTATTATCTATTTTCTACAAAATGAGAAGAACCCCCCCCCCCCCAAGGTTTAATGATCCTATATGAATAAATAAGGAAGATACTAGTATGGCTCAGACAAGGATTTTAATTGATGTGCAGTAATATGTGAAAAGTAGGTCATGGTGACCTAGTTATGGTTCACCACTCACAGCCATCACAAGTTGTACTTGAATGCAACATTTGATAATCCTCTATAAATTGATAAGAAAGGTATGCCCCAGAAATCAATGGATGGATGGACAGACAGACAGACAGACAGACAGCACCATACCATAATACAAGCCATCAAAGACAGGCATATAAAACCCTGGCATAACACAGGTCAATTATTAACAAGGAACACATAGGTTTAGGTAGGGGCCAAAGTGGCCCAGATCCCTTTAAATTTGTCAAGTAATTAATTTTGTATTTGCATAAGGTGGGGAGCTTTGTTCATCAATGCCGCCTAACTACCATATATTAAAATACATATTATGCCCTCTGCTATTTAATTAAAAAAAGTCTAGAAATATGTATGCAAAGGGTACTCATGTACACTTCCCCCCCCAACAGACAAAAAAGCACACACCACCAGCAAGGAGAATAGCTTGTTTGTTTTGTTTAACTACACCACTGGAGCACATTGATTAATTAATCATAGGCTACTGGTTGTCAAACATATAGTTACTCTGACTCAGTCATCAAAAGAAACCCGCTACATTTTCCCTAATGCAGCAAGGGATCTTTTATATGCACTTTTCCCACAGACAGGAAAGCACATAGCACAGCCTTTGTCCAGTTGTGGTGCACTGGTTGAAACGAGAAAAACCCCAATCAGCTGAATGAGTCCACCGAGGTGGTTCAATCCTGCAACACAAGCACTTCAAGCGAGCACTCAACCGACCAAGTTAAATCCCACATCTCCATTAGAAAGAAGATGGATGGATGAATGTATGTAGAAGACTAATACAACATATTCCTGACTAGCTGGAAGTGGATGGTTGTATTACATGGGCAGTATAATAATAACTGAATCAATTCAGTTAATGGCTATCTCACAAATTCAATCAAGGTAAACCAGGTTAAATTTGAGCCAAACATTTTGGCTATAGCACTGGCAGAATTAATGGAACACAGCTTATGAAAAACAGAACCTGATCAATATTTCATTGATTAAAGCATAGAAGCGTGGAATCTGATCGTTTTTAATGCCCGCCAGCCTGCCAGCCTGCCTGCCCGCGAGTCACCTCAAATATACTCTTGGTAAAATATCTACTGCTCAGATGCTTCCAATGATGACCTCTTGAACAATCGTATTACACTCCCAACAGCTATAGAGGAACATCATTCGACTGATGAAACGTATTAATCGAAACCTCAGTCACTGGTGTAAAGTGATTGATGTTTATTACTGAAGTGTTTGACGTAACGTCCCCAGAAGCCTTACTTATCGATCCATTTACATCAGCACATTTCCTTTTAATAACACAACATACAAAAAATAATCTAAAGTACCAGCCAATATCATCTAGTAGTCTATTTGAATAATCCATGGACCTGAATAATATAATGGTAGTACGGATGCTATACAAATACCAAGAACCCACTGAAGTAGTTTTATGTTTCCTTGAAGTTTATAATAAAGCTAATGAAAATATGAACAACAAAAGTAACCTTTAGATACGTTCTTTGTGGTACTTAATAATGTCAGTAAAATTCAGCTTGATGAAACTTGCAAATAAGAAGATTTAAAAAAAGAAGTATTCTGCAAAATTCATGATTAATCTTGTTACCTTAAGGCTTAAAAAAATATATAAATAAATAATGTTTTAAACATGCATTTCAGATGAACATACACAGATCCAGCTTTGAGATACTGTGATAAAACTGTTTTATTAATTAATAAGACTTTAAACTTAATAACTAGCGGGAGATGGTGTTTCATGATAAATACATGAATGATAACGTTGTACCATGATAAAAATGGTGACGTTTATTCTGAAAACCCTGGTCATAATATTTCCCAAGAACCTTTACTTATCGATCTGTTTACTAGAGTAGATTTCCTCTCAACAACACTGCATCAAAGAAACTTTTCTACTGGTTAACATTTAACGATGTTTCCCTTAATGTAGTTAATCACGCATCGTTTGCTCGAACCATTAAACTCATTAATTAAGTATAAACAGTACAAGGGCACTGCCCCCTCAACTCTGAAAATAATAAAGCATTAGTCCCACTCGGATAAAAATCAAATTAATAAATAATTGCCCCCCCCCCCAAGTTGCTGTCATCATCTTCCAATATTGTTATATTCTGCATGGACCCTTAAAATGTTTTTGGGCAACTAAAACTTCATAACCTGTACATCTAGTTTATCAGTGTATCAGGATCTTAAACATTCATTCATCTGGCACAGAAGAAAAGGACGTCACTACTTTAGTTACAGTTAAAAAGTTAAAGTTTGTTTTGTTTAACAACACCACTAGAGCACATTGATTAATTGATCATCAGCTATTGGATGTCAAAATCTTAGTAATTTTGACTCGTAGTCATAAGAGGAACCAGCTACATTTTTCCATTATCTTTTATATCCACCATATCCCACAGACAGGATAGCACATACCATAGCCTATTATATACCAGTCATGGTGCACTGGTTGGAATGAGAAAACAGACCATGGGGACTGATGCTAGACCAATCGTGCATCAAGTGAGCATTTTACCACTGGGTTACATTCCGTCCCACTTTAGATACCGATACATACATGTAATCTCTGTTGTATCACATACAGGTTTTCATATTTGTTATTCACAAATAATAATTTATACAGCTTCTTTTCTTAACAACAAACATGTTTTTATGTTGTTTCATGCTACATTACGACAACCATAAGAATTTATTTCCTGGCTGGCCTCCACTAATCTAAGTCCAAATATTGGAACCCTGCCTCCAAACTGGTACTGGTGCTTACCCGATTCAGGATAATTTGGTAAGTTGGAGAGAGTTTCCTTCAGTTTGGCGTAGTTATCATCCTCAATCATTTCACCACACAGCATGGGTACATCTTCCAAGTTAGGCTCCTGCAAGTGAATAAAAAACATACATGCAATTAACTCTTCTAACGTTTTTTAAATTTACATCAAACTGTAATTTGAGAAGGCTGATTTTCAAATCAGCTCAAGCTAGCGCCTGTATCAAATAATCACTGTTAGTTACTTTAAAAGAGCCATGTCTGTATGGAACTATCATAGTAGCCTAGTAGGTACCTTGTTCCAATACCTGACGTATATTTTTAAATGGTCATTCTGACATATTTCTTCAGAGAAAACCTGCTGCCGCTACATAGGCTACTCTTTCAGATAAGCAGCAAGGGGTCTTTTATATACTTTCCCACATACATATATAAAAGACCCCTTGCTGCTTATCTGGTTCATCAAAGGCCATAGTGTGTGTGAAAAATGACCTAAATTAAGTGGGGTGGCAATACTGTATATCCAGGGCTTGAAACTCAAAATTATGGTGGCCCAAAAACAAATATCTGGGCATTTTCAGTGGCCCAAACTTGCTTTAGGTAGCCCAAACATGAAATATTCATATTTTAGGTTTTAAGCGAAATATTTAAATAAGCATATGAAATGTGCTTCAATAAAATAATATTGATTTGAAGAACAATTTCTACATAGCAAAGATACCAACATACATATATTGAAATGAAACATTAATAGAAAACACGACTTGAGCTAATTATTTACTTATTTTGTACAATTTTACTTGTAAAATGTCTGAACTTAATACTTTTTTGTTTACATCGTTAAAACATAATTGCATGGCGTGACTCGTCTTCCAGGGATAGCTCACATATAATACGAAAACATGTACAACCAACTGGGCTACACGATTGTTCACATGTTAGCCAAGTGTTGTTCACATGTTCAGAGTTTAATATTATAAGTATTTGTAAGAAATAGATACAAACGAAGTGGGGGTAAAGTACTCCTTATACTAATAGAAGCTAACTTCATTTGCGCTAGACAGAACTGAAAACAAAGTAAACTTGCAAGGTAAACTTGCTTTTCCCCTTTGGTTCTTGATGTGTTTATCCGACGCCGATATAACCGTAATTAAAATGTGTTGAGTGCGTCGTTAAACAACAACAACAAAAATAATAATAATAATAATTGATGTGTTTAGGAAAATTCCATCCGGCGGATGACATCATAGTCATGATTTTACTTGTAATCATATCTTTAGTCAATTTTAATAGTCACCAAATTTACTGCCCAATCAAAACCCCCAATTAAAACAAGATTAAAAAAGAAAAGAAAAAAAAGAAGTCGGAACACCATGAAGCAGATGACAAAAACTAAGACAGCATTCAGGAATGTTATTTAACGACGCACTCAACACATTTTATTTACGGTTATATGGCGTCAGACATATGGTTAAGGACCACACAGATTTTGAGAGGAAACCCGCTGTTGCCACTTCATAGGCTACTCTTATGTCGATTAACAGCAAGAGATCTTTTATTTGCACTTCCCACATGCAGAATAGCACAAACCATGGCCTTTATTGAACCAGTTATGGACCACTGGTCAGTGTAAGTGGTTTACTCCTACCCACTGAGCTTTGTGGAGTCGGTATCTGGATTAAAAATCCCATGCCTCGACTGGGATCCTAACCCAGTACCTACCGGGGCCGGTTTATTGGAGAAGATAAACAGTACTAAAGAAAATCAGGACTAATTTTGTGTTTTGGGGCTGAAGGCAACAGTGCCACCACCACACCATCACCCATGAGGCTTGTTAGTCATAGTGGTAAAAGTATGGTGAACTCCCATTTTGACAACATGTCATGTTTTTAATAATGACAGAAATGACAACTGAACACTGTCTCAAGTGGTCAGATTAAGCCCACAGAAGATACTAATTGGATATGGCAGGCATAAGGTACGGCTGGCCACAAGAGACCAGCATCGGTTGAGACTAGGAGGTGGACAGTGAAAGGAACTGAAAAATATAACAAGAGCTGCCTTAGCGGGAAGAAATCAAAGCAAGCAAGGAAGGAAGTTTCATTTCAATATTGTTTAACGTGCACATTCAGAGCAAGCTGTTATAGTGCACGCCTGTCTTGGGCACACACCTCAGCTATCTGAGCTGTCTGTCCACGACAGAATAGAAATTAGTGAGTTAGTTGTTATTGTTAGTGAAAGAGAAAAGAGGGTGTAGCGGCCATACACCTACCCAATGAGTCCTTAAAAACTCGCTCTGGGTGGGAGCCGGTACCGGGCTGCGAACCCAGTATCTACCAGCCTGTTTTCCGGCGACTTAACCGCTAGGCCACCGAGACCGGTTAGGATAGCATATACCATAGCCTATTATATACCAGTCATGGTGCACTGGTTGGAATGAGAAAACAGACCATGGGGACTGATGAAGGAAGGAAGGAAATGTTTTATTTAACAACACTCACAATTATATGGTGTCAGACATATGATTAAGGACCACATAGATATGGAGGGAGGAAACCCACTGTCGCCACTTCATGGGTTACTATTTTTGATTAGCAGCAAGAGATTTTTGTTTATATGCACCATCCCATAGACAGGATAGCACATACTATGGACTTTGATGTACCAGTTGTGGTGCACTGGCTGGAGCGAGAAATGGAAGAAATGGGGAGGAATTAAAAGGTACGTGTCAAAAAAGGAAAAGGGGCAGTGGTATTATAAAACAAGAATTCTGAAGAATATTAAATGTCTTACATACCATGAAGTTAGTCAGTGTCGCTGACAGTTTCATCCATAGATATTTATCTTAATGCATATTTTTAAACAAATTTATTTTTTAAAAGTCAATTAAAATTTTAATTGTATTATATTTCACATTTTAGTAACATGCATTGTGGTGAACATTCATTACTATAACTACACTCCAAGTTTCACTGATGTAGGACTTGTAATTTGTGAGAAATGGAAATTTAACATTTGAGATAAACATAAAAGGTAACACCTTTACTGCTGTAAAGTATGTGATGATATGTCATCCTGCATTACAGAGGTTTCTGATTACAGAGAGGTTACTGCATATTATTCACAGTAAATACTATAATTTTCTGCAGACTCATGTCTTTTTCTCTAATCAGAATTATGATGTGTTCAGTTGCCAGGGTAACAAATCATGGTGTATAATATAATTACTGTGTATAATTGAGCCCACAGCAATCCCTACAGCCTGCATGGTTGCTAAACAGAATTCCTGCTGCTGAAGCTTCAATGCCAGAATAGTTTAATACTGAGATGTACACAATATAGCATTAAGTCTTCTTTTATACCATGGGTGGGACACAGCCCAGTGGTACAGCACTCGCTTGATGTGCGGTCAGTCTGGGATCGATCCCCGTCAGTGGGCCCATTGGGCTATTTCTCATTTCAGCCAGTGCACCACAACTGGTATATCAAAGGCTGTGGTATGTACTACCTTGTCTGCGGGATGGTGCATATAAAAGATCCCTTGCTGCTAATCAATAAGAGTAGCCCAATGGATAGCACCAGCAAGTTTCCTCTTTCATTATTTGAGTGGTCTATAACCATATGTTTAATGCCATATAACTGTAAATAATATGTTTTGAGTGCATCATTAAATAAAACACTTTTTTGTTTTATACCTTAATATATATCCTTCTCTAGGTTCTGGTCAGTCCATCAGTATATAATACAAGACATAAACAAATGACTGTTAGGCGTGTGTTACAACAGCTTGTTCTGAATGTGCATGCTAAAACCTGTGACCTGACCTAAATGACTGTTACTAGTCTTAGATCTATTAAAACAGATCTCAATTTAAGCAACACAATTCATGGAAAATAGTTTTAAATTTTCTTTTGTTTAAATAATGACACTAGAGAACATTGATTTATTAATCATCAGCTATTGGATGTCAAACATTTGGCAATCCTGACATATAGTTTTAGAGAAGAAACTCATTACATTCTGTTATTAGTAGCAAGGGATCGTTTATATGTAACATCCCACAGACAGGGTAGTACACACCACATCCTTTGATATGCCAGTCAAGGTGCACTGGCTGGAATGGGAAATAGCCCAATGGGCCAAATGAAGGGGATTGATCCCAAACCAACTGCACATCAAGTGAGTGCTTTACCACTCGTCTTGCCCTGGCAAATGGTTTCATGCCGTTAGAAAATTTATATTGCATGATGACTGACATTCTCAATAGGATGTAGAAAGATCAAAGATGAATAATCGGTAATCAAAATAAAAACACCATCAAATTTTATCTTTGTTACAATTTTACCCTGTTACAATTCTAATATTAATGTAACAAACACGTTTGTTCTTTTAATGTCTTTATTTTGGGTAATGAAGAAATGCTTGTTAAACCAGTTCCTCTTTATTACCACCAACCTTCCCTTCACTACAATTATACCAAATGATTAACTGCAAAGGTGACCTTCGCTACCAACCAATGGATTGAGTTTTCCCCCATGTCATTTCTTGCTTGGATGGGCCGTGTTGTACAAGTCAGACTGCTTATCAAACCTAATGCTTCATGACAGGGCAATCCTCACAGTATGCAAGTAGGATGAGTTTTCTTATCTGTGTGCAATTCGATCTTTTAGTAGAAGTAGAGGGCAAATATAAATAAAGAAAACAAATGGTTCTGTAAAAAAGTATGTTTGTTTTATTTAATGACACCACTAAAGCACACTGATTCAGTAATGTTTTGTTTAACGACGCACTCATTGCATTATATTTACGGTTATATGGCATCAGACATATGGTTAAGGACCACACAGATATTGGGAGAGGAAACCTGCTGTCGCCACTTCATGAACTACTCTTTCCAATTAGCAGCAAGGGATCTTTTATATGCACCATCCCACAGACAGGATAGCACATACCACAGCCTTTGATATACCAGTCGTGGTGCACTGGCTGTGACGGCTCCAGTGGATGTCAAACATTTGATAATTTTGACTTAGTCTTAGAAAGGAAACCTGAGCTACACATGTACATTGTTTCATTAGTAGCAGGTATTTTGTACATGCACCATCCCACAGACAGCATAGCATATACCATGGCCTTTGATATGCCAGTCGACGGTGTATTGGTTGGAATGATAAACAGCTCAATAGTCTGTTCTGTAATGACACATGGTTATTAGAGGTCAAACAGAGGTCTCCGTTTCTTCCTAATCAGTCATGGCCATGTAAATTATATCCTCAATACCAAGTATAATGTGCAACAAAAAATGGGTTCGACCAAAGTAAACAGGTGAATGAAACTATTGTTTTCAGAGGCCTGAAATATATGACAGTTGTGACAACTGGTGTAAAATATTATGGCCATATGATTGTAAAAACATAGATATCGGATTATCTGCCACGTCATGATGGCTGATGTCTTCTGACTACAGTGGTTGAGGTTTTTACTTTGGGTATTAAGCCTCCTCCCCAAGAATGGTTACCAGCCAAGGCTATCGAGTCCATTCCATCAAGTAAAATATTATAAAAGGAACTCACTATTGCCATACAGGTTTCATCTGATAAGCAAGATATCTTTTACATGCACTTTTTTCATGTAGAAAATAGCAGATCACATACCATAACCTTTGATACACAGTTTCACGAGGAAATGTTTTAAAGAACACAATGGGTTTGACCACCGAGGAGGATCGATCTTGTGACCCACTCAGCTCTAGTAAACACTGAATAATCGAGCTAAATCTCCCTTCCTGAGATAGGTAATATATGATATTTTTTGTATTGTGATATATCACATTACAAGCTTCCATTTGATATCATATTTAT
>JAECMU010035964.1:0-20545 GCA_016106625.1 Dracogyra subfuscus
GGTGTACCGCCATGTCTCTGATATAGTGTTTATTAAAGGGGTGAGATGTAGCTCAATCAGTGGAATGTTCACTTGATGTGCTTGGGTCAGAGGATCGAACTACCTCAGTGGATCCATTGGATGTTTTCCCCATCCCAGCCAGTTCCCATTACTGGTATATCAAAGACCGCTGTCCTGTCTGTCAAAAAGTGCATATAAAATATTCTTGGCTGCTAATGGAAAAATGTATTGGGTTTCCTCAGTGTCATAATTACTAATTGTTTGACAGCCAGTAGCTGATGGTGTGCACTGGTGATGTTGAGCAAAATCAACATCTTCTAATGTTAAAACAGATTAATTGCCACTAATTAGTAAAAGTAGACAGCAGGCCTCTTCTTTCACACTCTAGGCCAATTATTGCAATTAAAATATGTTAGACATTCAATACACATAGTTTATGTTGAATTTCTGTAACTTATCAGTCACTGACTGGTTGCCATATGTTGGAGATCTAATAACTGGTGAATAAACAATATAAAGTCACTAACACAGTCACTTTTTTCCATCATATCTTTGTTGTACAGTTTCCCATTAATATGAGTTTGTAACAAATTATCCCCCTTTTTGAGATCATGTGCATGTTTGAAAATAAGTCTAGGACCATTTTACTCAATATTAACTTTGTGATTGGATTATATTTGTAATTATTTATGTGGTGGTTCTTATAACATAGACCAGGGCCGGATTTAGCTCAGTCATTTGAGTGATCACTTGAGGTTCTTGCGGCGCAGGATTGAACCACCTATGTGCATCCATTCAGCTGATTGGGTTTTTTCTAGTTCCACCAGTGCACCACAACTGGTCAAAGGCCACAGTGTATGCCTTCATGTCTGTGGGAAAGTGAATATAAAAGATCCCTTGCTGCATTAGGAAAAATGTAGCATCAGGTTTTCTCCGATGACTGAATGTCATAATTACCAAGTATTTGACATCTAATGGCCAGTGATGAATTAATCAGTGTGCTCTAGTGGTTTCGGTAAACAAAACAAACTTTTTTTTAATAACATTGACCAGTTGTTTATTAAACCATTTTAAATTCTTGTTGTTGACATAGATAAATCTTAAAAAAAGATAGTGTGTACGTTTGGTATTCTAGAGCTAAATCTCATTAATCAGCACAATATGTTTTCTAAATAACTGCCTGGATTATTACAGCTTTGTGTTACTGATCATATATGACAGATTTATTCTTAGCGTCACATGTGTATTGTGTTGTATGTTTTTTAAAGGAAAAAGAACGACTGAGAAAACTACAGGAGGAAGAAGAAAGAAAAAGAAAAGAAGATGAAGAAAAATATAAAGATGTGGAGAACATGAAGGAGGTAATTAATGCTTCATGTCATGTCATGTCATAAGGTTTAACGTGCACATTTAGAACAAGCTGTTGTAGTGCACGTCTGTCATCCCCCAGACCGAAAGTTGGGGGGATGTAGGAGGGACCGCCTGCACTGGCAGATGTAAGGGAGCACCAGCAGTCCGATCAAGATCGGTAGCAGGCAGGGGTGGTGGTGGTGGGGCTATTGAATTTTGAATGGAGCATTAATTATGCCAAAGAGATAGGTGTGCGTTTCAGTATGAAGGAATTGTGGCGCAATTTTTTAACGATCGACCAAAAGAAGAAAGAATACTGAGCTAATATAGTTTTGGAATTTAGTAGATCGAGAGTAGCTTGTTAATTAGACCAAATGCTGCTGTGGTGCCTCCCGTTGTTGTTTGTCCTCCTTTTCCGTGTCACCAATTATATTACCAGCAGCATTTGTTTTGGGGGAGTTGGGTAGGGTAGGCTGATGTTTTGTATGCGATTCCTAACTTGTTGTTAAGGTTGTTCCTATTGCCTTAATTTTCTAAACTGATGTAATGCTTCAATGTCCTTTTGGGGCCCCCCCCCCCCCTCCCCCCAACCTAACGCTTCAGGTTTTTTATACTTATGTTTTAATAGCGTTCATTTAAATTACAGCTGGCAGGTGACATAGTTACCATTGCTCCAAATCCCGTGCCAAGTAAAATAAGACATATTGGATATTATATTTTAAGGCACAGTTGTGTTGTAGTTACCATAATAACTATGAGTGATATACATGGTTATTGCAAACTAGATGTTTTCATTGACAGCAAATAGTCCCAAGTTCAGCAACACATGGGACTGTTGGCTGTTAATAAAAACATTGAAACTGTGGAATAACCATGCATATTACAAGTATGCAGTAATTTACTTGTACCATGAGCGATACAAAGTTTGGCTTGGTGAAAGGTGGGATTTAAATAGCATGCTGTTATACAGATTTATTGGAGACTTCTGTCAATGAGAAAACAACCCAAGTGTGGTACAAATCGAGTGAATGGTATTGCTTGTTTATTTTTGTGCAGGAAGCTGAAAGGAAAGAGAAAGAGGCACGAGATCACTTAAATCGACTGAAGAAAAGCAAGGAAGTTGAGAAAGACAGATACAGGAAACAAGAGATTGAAATGGAGGAATCTAAAGTTAAAAAGATATTAACAGGTATTGTTTCAAATTTGGCATCAACTTAAATGGTATAATTTTAAATTTTCTATCCAAATAGTCTTTTTTGAATCCATTCCCACCAAAATAATTGTTTGTGAAGAAGAAAAGGTTATGAGTTTTAGTCCATGTGTTCCCAAAAAACACCTTTTGTACAACTCTTTAATGCACATCAATAAAATTTTATATAACATTGGCAGTCAAGGCAAAATAGACTATTGTTTGAATTAAGAAAATGAATAACAATTTTCATATCATATGGTGTTTTTTTAAAGAGTACAGAAACCAGCGAATCCGCTACCAGCTGAAGGTAGCTATCAAGTCACGTGACCGCTACCAGCTGGAGTACTCCATCACCGAGTTCAAGAAGGCCGATATCCGAGATGAAGACATGGACTTGGAGAAGGCTGAACGACTACTCAAAGAGTTCTCTGCCCGTGATGGTGGGTTACTGAAAACAAAACAGTCATTTATTTACAAATCAGATTGTGCTGTGCTAGGATTTCAACCTTTCTTTTCTTCTTTGTTTTGTAAATATTTTAAATTTTATTTCACTAGGAAGTTGTTAAACAAAACCCTACATTATTAGTTATGAATAGTGATCATTTTAAGATTATAAATGTTTGCCCAAGGGTTCTATGTCATCATTACTATCTGGATCTCATATTGAACTAGGTTAATTCTTAAGGTTAATTTTTGTTGACTATGTGACAGATTTGCGGGCAGCATGGCCCAGTGGTAGAGTGCCCGCCTGATGCGCGGTCGGTCTGGGATCGATCCCCGTCAGCTGACCACTGGGTTTTTTTCTCGACATAACCATATGTTCGACGCCGATATAACCGTAATTAAAATGTGTTGAGTGCGTCGTTAAACAAACCAAAAAAAAAAAAAAAAAAAAAATGTGACAGATTTGGATGTGGTAATGTTCAAGGGAATTATACAAGTTACATATTTTAATTTCGGAGCTTATATGTTGTTTATTAAATGTCACATGCCTGCATAAGACAACAAACAAAACAAAGATACAGCAAGACTTTAATTTCTGAATTGAAATGTTGACTAATTTTTGACTTACATAAGTCGATAACTAAAAATCATGTTTACAGTTTTGTCTTGAGCTGGTAGGTATACCATATATACTGTTTATATTATATATTATTTATATTATACAGATTTACTGCAAATTTCAAAATACGAGAATTTCAGAATTGAAAAGTGTTATCCACCATTTAGTAAAGCACTAACAAAATAAGTATGCATAACATTTTGCCAAATTATTTATTTTACTTTAAACATGGTCAAACCTCAGTTATTTCCTAACAAAATAACAATAATTGTTTGAAAATATTTCTCCAAATTAAAATAAAATTTTCCAGTTGGTTTCAAGAATCGCAGTTGGTGAATTTGGCATGTGCCCGAGATAGCCCGGAATTTACTTCCTGATATTATTTTTTGTGTACTGAATGTTGCAGATCTGCACAAGGCAATGACTAAGAGAGAGATACAGGATCTGGAGAAGGCACTGTCATTTGTAAAAAAGCATGGCTTCGAGGCACAGCTGGCGAGTGAAGTGATGGAGGCGAACCAGATGCTGGTGCGACTGAAACGACTCGAGCGCATCCGTCACGAGATCCTGGAGCTGAAGCAGTCGACCGTGGCCGAGATTCGCAGCTACCAGAGTCCACCAGTTATTGTCCATACTGTCATGACTGTCACCTTTCTCTTGTTGGGACATAAAGAGAAAGAAACTAAGGTAACAGATATATTGACCTGATTAAATGTAATGTAGTGTGATCAGACCTTGCTGATTATGGGGAGCTGTGACACGGATTCCCCATCACTCGCCTGAGATAACCTCAAGGGAGTAACTTTTAGCTCCCCTTAGATTGTGAATTTTAAAAGACAAAATAGTACTACAATGGAATTAAATATTGGTGCTCAATGTGGTAATATTTTAAATGACTTGGAGAAACAATTAATTACTCCCCTAATTTTTTTTATGGTTAGATCTATTACTGTAATTAATACAAAGTATTTAAAGCTTTGATATGTTCAAGTCAGATTATACATATTTGCTAAATATTTGTTCCCAAGAAAGGTGATTATTAATAAAAATATTTTTATAAAAAGCTAAATCACATCCTATTTTATTTTTTTATTAATTATATTTTTGTTTAGGATTGGAAAGCTGTCCAGGCTCTTGTTGGTAAGACTGGTAAAGAGAGTTTGAAGCGATGCTGCATCCAATGTGAAGCTGACAAGATCCCGTTAGCCGCGGCGAAGCGAGCCAAGACACTGCTGGCAAAGTATGACCTGGACGAGGTTCGGGATGTGTCTGCTGGAGCGGCCACTTTTTATGTTTGGGTGAGTCATGGTATTTACTGTTATCTTGTTGTAATCAAAATTGCATCATTGAAAAATGAGGGTTGGGATTTAGCTTAGTCAGGGCGGAATGTAGACCAGTGGTAAAACAATGGCCATGGTATGTGCTATCCTGTCTATGGGATGGAAGATCTCTTACTACTAATAGAAATATATAGTGACTATATGTCAAAATTACTAAATGTTTGACATCCACTAAATCAGTGTGCTCTAGTGGATGGTTCTGGCTGTCAAAGTTGCCGCCCGAAATTGATTAAGAAGATGTGTTACCCGAATATGGTTGTCCTGTGCTTGTGATGTCACACGCAGGAGACCTGAATGTGGTCCGTCTCTGGTGTTGCCTTGCTGTTGGTAACGTCGTCACAAATTTTGTATCATGTTTCGATGCACGCCAAAACGTCTTGCATTGAATTATGAGCCATTCCAGTTTCGAGCATCCCGACTACGTGGTGACGTTCAAACTCAGATAGGCATGGCATGACGTAAAAGTTGTTCGAAATTAATCAGAGTTGTTTTTCTAGACAGTGGTTAGGCCTCTACCGGTTTCTGTTGCAAACTTAACCAGGACATGTGCACCTGTACCACGTGATCAGCAAATCTGGTTATGAGTCTTGCACGTGCGGCACACGAACAACACGTGTAATTGCAATATCGAGTATAAAGTTTACAACTTGCGATTATGATTTTATTCAACTTTTTACCATGCACAGGAACTTTTTTCTGCTAGTATATATTAAAATAAGGTACAGTCATACTCAATTAATTTTTATATAAATTTGTTTTTTACAGGCAATAACCATGACTGAAGAAGCCATTGACCTTCAGAATAATTAACTGCAAGTGGTTTGGTTCATATGATGAATATCTTCAAAAAAAGAAAACAAATTACATTTTCATATATTACCACCAAAATCAATACAGATGAAATTGTTTTGCTGATTTACAAAAGTTTGTGTATTTTATCTTACTGTAACTTCAATAAGAAATGTGGGTTTTTTTGTACACCACAATCATTCCAGAACCACCGTTAAAGCATTAGAGAGCTTCAGTAGAGCTAGGTCCAATACCTTTTGAGACTTTGATGAAACACAGTTACAATATGCAGTTTGTGTGGCTGACTGATGACTAAATATTAGAGCTATCAGTGATAGCGATATACTTTGAGGGTCTTTTTTTTGTCATCTGTCACTTTGTCAGTTTATGTATTGTACAGTGAAACCTGTCTCAACCAGACACCCATGGGACCAAGTAAAAAGTATGTCTTTAAGGAATATCCTGTTTAAATAGGTTCCGTATTAATATATACCAAGGGACCGTGAAAAATGTGTGGTATTGTTCTTTTTATCAGTTGTTACTCTTGTCAGTTAATATATTATACAGTGAAACACCTCTAAACCAGTAACCCATGGGACCGAGTGAAAAGTCAGGTTTTAAGGAATATCCAGTTTAGATAGGTTTTGTTCCATACTGATATTTTAACATGGGACCTTGATGGAATTCAGGTTTACAGAGGGTCTGATTTAGAGGTAAATATAATGCTATGAAACCTCTCTAAACCAAACACCCTTGAGACAAGAAAAATGTCCAGTTTCAAAAGGTTAAGTTCTGTACTGAGCAGGCAGCATAGCCCAGTGGCTGATGCGCGGTCGGTCTAGGATCGATCCCCGTCAGCTAACTACTGGGGTTTTTCTCGACATAACCATATGTCCGACGCCGGTATGACTGTAATTATAATGTGTTGAGTGCATCGTTAAAAAAAAGAAAAAAAGTTCTGTACTGATTTTTAAAATGAAACTAAAACATCCAGGTTGAGGGAATTTCAGTGTACAGAGGGTCCAGCTTTGAGACGTTTCACTGTACTTTGTTAAGAAACCTGTAAAGCCCGAGCTCTATGGTAAATGTAAATAGATGACTTACAGACACTTATTACTACATATTTACTCCATTTGATGATGTTTTTATTTGTCATGGAGACCTGTCATTATCTGTGATATGTTTAATGCTTTAATTTATCAGACAAACATTTGGGTTATTTCGTATTAACAGGTAATGTTTTAAAAACAAACAAAAATCATGTTTATTATGTAATCTATGTTGTGATTAACAATTACTGGTGACATGTGTATTGTTTAATTTTAAAGGGACATTCCTGAGTTTTCTACATTGTAAGATGTTTCTGACTGATAAAATATATCTACGATTACACTTACATATTAAATATATTTTCTTTGTTTATAACATTAGTGTCTGTATATTCAATGTGATTCTGGTCGTCTTAATATTTGTAAGAAGCCGAAACTGGATTTTGTCTTCAAATAATTTTGTACATGTGAAAAAATATATTTTAGGAAATAAATTGAAATTTAATCTAGTACAATTAGAATGATCAGAAACCCGTTTAATATACAGCCACTAATATATTATGCATAAAAGTATAGTTGATATGTAATTACAGTCATTAAAAAGTATCTTAACATCTTAAAAATTGCAGCAAACCTAGGAATGTCCCTTTAAAGGTTCATGTGGAGTACACACGGTTGTTGTTTAGGTAAATGATAATACTTAACACAACAACTGCTGCACTTCAGTATCTTAATGTATTCTTGGGTTTGGTTGCTGTTGATCAGCATGTATATTTTTGTAATATCAACAAGATGTCCATCCATTGCTTTTATTTATACAACTACATTTAATATTTTTATTAATATATTTTTATAATTCTGTGATACTGGGGCATGTTCTTGTGTCACACTTTTTTGTTTATATCTTTTTGACTATTCAATAAATAACATAAGGAAAAAATGGTATTTAGTGTTAGCAAAATGTTTAATCAGTGTACTGAGAGAAGTAGGGCCTCCACGAGTCTAAAATATTGGACTCTAGTACTCGAGGGTCAACTTCAACCCAGATTTGAGTACCCGCCACACTAGATATTAATAAGTATAATAGCATTATGCATCTTAATTCCTGTGCTGAATATGGATGCCAAATCATACCATTGTATTGCATTCCACACATTCGACTTTTATTGTTACTGCATGTCTCATAGCCCTATAATGTAACCAGTAGCAAGTGTATGGCAAAATTATGTAAAAAAAAAAAATGAGAGTTCTCTTGCATGGGTAATTGAGGCCTGTGAATGGACTTCAGCCTTGCTAGACTCGGCCTGTGCTCGAGTACTCCTGGAGATTCTGGTGAGCAGTAGTGTGTTTGGGAAATGGGTGTGTGGTTTGTAAGTTAGATGGGACCAAGCACAGAACCACATTACTTGCCCTACAGATTTCTATCTGTGCTCTAGTATGTTTCATCATTTGTTGTAAATTTCCCAATAACGATTGTTAACCTTTTACATTTTATTGCAAACATAATGTATTATATTGCATTCCACACCCTACCTGCCTCCCTTCCAGCTTTATGTAATTGTTAAGTTTTCTGTCAGAAATTCCTTTCAGAGACCAAAATGTAAGTCCAGGCAAAGAATTATTAAAACAATTTTGGAGGGTGGGGGGAGATACCAAGATACCAATCTGATAAATATATGGGACCTAATTTACTAAACTTGTTTTTCTTAAAAGCAGGTTTTTAAGCATTGTAAATGTATGTAGTTGCATGCATGTAGGACTTAAACACGGTCTTATGAATTTGACCCATGCTATTTAAAATAATCAAATTAACACACTTGTGCTCAATAGATTTATTGCAAACAAAATTCACAGTAAATAACATTACAAAGCAGGACACGCATAATACTGCCAAATATGAATAAAAATATTTTTAAAATGTTACAGATAAAAACACGGGACACTATGTTATAAGGTGAAATGGACAACAGTTGTGAAAAATAATATGGTCATTTGCATTGTATTTTTAAGGGTATATTTAACAATACTGTGTTAACTGTAAACTCAATACAAATTAGGTTTTTTAGAACTCATGTGAGAATTTCTGCATCTGAAACATTAACTGATGCCATATAGCCATAAATAAAATGTGTTGAGTGTGTCGTTAAATAAAACATTTACTTCTGAAACGTTAAACACAGTATTGCTTGATTATACCCTTGTTTTGTTTTTGCATTGATCAGGCATGTTATTATGTCCCTTATAAAAGAACAATAAAATACATGTACTGTACACATAAATAATGAATAAAGGGAACACTAGTTCAACTTTGACAAATCCAAATAAAAGTTTTATACACACTACTAACTGATAGTTCATGATATTCCAAATTGATTAAAATAATCAGTATACATTGTATATGAAATTATAATTGACATCTTATATTTTTAAAGAAAATTTAAATATTAATATTGAATAATACAATTGTAAACTATTAAAAGTTTGAATGAAGAGTTTGATTGTTTTTCACCCAATAAGAAAATATTAATATAAAATACAGTAGAATTCTCATGTAACAAAATAAATATTTTAACTAAAAGCGTGTTTACACTACTAATACTTCTCTCTTTGCGCAGCAAATGTCGTGTACAAATTAATTGCATATATATATAAATATAGCGGCTACAGACTATCCTGCTGGGTTATGGTATGGTTTATAATTTACATTTTATCAATAAAGTCTATTACAGTTATGTCAGGAAGTAATCAAAATAATAATATATATTTTTATTTTTAAAAATGTCAACTTTTCAATATGGTGGAAAAAACATGAGTGTAAAAAAGTACTTTCAGACTGATAGCAATGTTCAGTCACAGCGAAGAAGGTGGGGGGTGGCAATAATTTTGAATTAAAAACATTATTGGTAGTAAATATTAAAGTAGAGGTGAATTTTATTTGTAGAATGCAGGAAATTACATTTCAGGACATCGAGAAGTGGTGCTTGGTGTCCTCAAATCCCCCCCCCCCCCAAGTCTCATGTTTATGTGCTACCACCATGCTTGGTGTTTAATTAATGACTATTTGTTTTCTTTTCATTCCTTTTTTTTCTTTTTGTTTTTGCAAATACTGAACAAGACTGAATGTTTTTCATAACATCACCCATTGTCAAACACCCTGAGCTGTTTAATATGTATTGGTATCTTTATAGAACAGAATATACCAGGGAAATGCAACCAGTTCTTGATTGAGGTTTTTTTTGTAGAACAAACCCATTTTTAAAAGGAAGACTAAAAGTAATCTTATTGCATCGTGATATGCTTATGACTAGGTGTAATATCGTTTATAAGTTATGCCCATTTCCAGCTCTGTTTAACATACTATGTCTTGATTGCTTCATACTAAAAACAAAAATGGACTACAATAGCAAAAACGCATCGACGTGTATATAACGATGAAACAAATGTGAATACAAGGTTCTTGCTGTTACAAAATGCGGAAATAAGGGGTGGTGGGGGTGTATTCATAAACATCCGCATTCTTCGATAGCAAGGTTGGGGACGTGACTTCTCCTGATGTCCCCTTGCCCGTCCACATACAGGACTGAAAGAGTCTTCAGCACGACGGGGCCGCAGCACGGCTGGAGGGCGGCGCGAAGATCTTCGTCCACGTGGTCGTCTCGCCAGCGCACCCCTTGAATCAAGCGCGTGTGGTTGTAGTAGCCTGGCATTGCCACTGGTAAAAAAAAAAAAAACACACACACACCAAAAACTGTACTATTAAGATGTAGTGGTACATGAACATATAAAGAAACAAATTCCAACAAAAAGCACTCCCAATTTCTTTTTAAGTCTCGCAAAATAAACTTGGTGTTTGTTTAGCTGGTTACATTATTGAGACGGATGTAGCCAAGTGGTAAAGCGTTCGCCTGATGCGTGATCGGTATGTGATCGGTCGGCCCATTGGGCTATTTCTCGTTCCAGCCAGTCCATCACGACTGGTATATCAAAGGCCGTGGTATGTGCTATCATGTGTGGGAAGGTGCATATAAAAGATCCCTTGCTGCATTAGGACAAATACTGTAGGTTTCCTCTGATGTCTACGAGTCGGAATTAACAAAAGTTTGTCATCCAACAGCCGAAAATCAATGTGATCCAGTGGTGTCTTTAAACAAAACAAACAAACATTGAGGCAAAATATGCAAATTCACAACGGAACACATTTGATAAAATAACTGTTGAAAACCCACGTTGGGATCCTGAATTTTAAATATAATATTGGATCAAAGTAATGCTAGACTCGAAATTGACAATTGTCATAAACAAATGTTGCTCATAATGCAAAATATACTTTCTGATAATCAGTTGCACATGCGGCTAATACTTTTTCAGCTAATGTTCTAGATATATCCAGAATTCCTCATTTCCATGAATGATAATATAAATCAAAAGCTTTTATCCACTTGTCTCACATTTACCACTATGCTGTTGAAAAATATCACACTATAAATCAGACTACTTTTTAGAAATACATCTCAATTTCTAATATTTGCTTCCAAATTAACTTTAAAAAGCAAATTCACTAAATGAATATCGAGCCTTGTAATTCATAGTACTTGTATATGGAATATGCCTTCAGGTAATATTTTATACATCGTATTGTATTCACAAAAATTTGATGCTCCAGAATTGAACAAATAGATTGGATCCAGCATTTCAGCAGCAATGAAATTACCGTGAGCCAGAATACTTTATTATCGGGACACCTTATCGTTTACACCAACACCTTGTTCGAGTGTTATTAAATGCACGCAGCTACAACTACAATATAATTAAATGTATTTGGTGATTGATACAAATGACTGCTTGACGACATCAAGCTTTCATGATTATCTCATTTTGACCGTTCTTTTGCATTATTTAAGAGAATCCCTTGACAAATACTCACCATTGCAAGAGCCTGTGCAATAGTTGGCCCATATTCCTCTAGGTTGGAGAATTCTATACATCTCCAAATCGTGGAAGGTGATATAGTAGTCCTTCTTGCAACACATATCTGTCCCCACGCTGCAATCCAGACCCCGCTTTGGCCTCTTCTTCGACACTGGCTGTACCCGAATAATAAGAACGGGTCTGTACACGCCTTTGGAACCGAAGATGTCCCTGTGTTTCGTCTGAACGCAGCTCTTGCACTTTATCGACAAGGCACCACTCCAGACGTCTGGCTGGGCCATCCATCGAGAGACCGTCTTCTCCAATGGAAATGACATCCAGCCTTCCTTGAGATCAGTCTCTATCCTCGTCACCATGTTCAGTGGTCGGAGTTTGCGTCGACCCGATTTTTCCAGCTCGGACACAAGCATCGTCTGCTGCCCGTCGTTGCCATCTCTGAACTTGTACACTAGGAGTTCGGCAGACGTGATTTTGCCCTCAATCTTGTTTTTGTAGTCAAATTTGAAGCACCCTGTAGACTTGCGGTGAGCACACGTACGAGTTACTAAAACACGAAAAGTACATTAAGGAAATAGTGTCTCGAGTTTGCAACCATTGCAAAATGTTTCCGAACAAACAGACACTTTAGCTACAACAATTACATATTAAATATATTTTTTCTTCTTTCCAATATCAGTGTTTTTATATCGAATGTATTTGCGGTCCTGTTTGTAGCAGTCTTTTGGGGTTTTTTTTTTAAATTTTACTTCGTAATATTCATTTTTTCGTACATCATTATTGGAAGATAATTTGGTTTAGTCTACTAGAAACAGGATGACAACAACCACCTTGTGTAATATTCTAAACAAAAAATACGATGTCTTTAATAATTATAATCATCAAAAAGGTTTCTTAAATGGCAGCGAAATAGTCCTTTTAAAAGTTTTTCGACTAACGTAGCATTTTCAGCAATTAAAATTCTATTTTAAATACATGTTCTTGTTTTTAGTAATTAATGTGCTTCTGCTTGTCCTAATGTTTGTAATATCCCAAATTGGATTTTGCCTAATCGTACATATGAAAAATATATATACATGTATTGCGATTTTAGCTAACGATATTCTTAAAATTAAAATGTATTTAATATGTACTTTTAGTTGTTAAAAAGAGTATGTTAGTCGGTAACACGTTACAACTTTAGAAAGAAACACAGAATACTCTTATTTAAAGTCAAGGAACCTAGTTCCCCATGTATATCTATCTTTGCTATTTCCCATAGCATGCATCAATTTAGAGCTTATACGATCACCAGCTGAATGCGCAGAAACACATTGAATAATTAAAAATTGATAACTTAAGCATGAAGTCTTCAATAATGTGTAACCTATCAATAAAAACAAACCTGTAATATAGGAAATGTTTTACTCTGCCTTTTAATATATATTGTTATTTGTCTAAATAATTTAATCATTTTATCCTGCTGTCATCATTTCTACATCATCCCCGAAAAAGGCTATGTTGCTGATCATGAACAAACAAAAACAAACAAAGCCAACGAAAAAAAAATAAAAAAATGTATGTTTGTGTGTAAACTAAATTAAACTTGTAAATTAAATCATTAAAAAAAATCTTGGCCACAATACTATTGAATGTAACCAGTATGCAAACGTCACTGTAGGTACATCAGGTTATAAAAGTTTATAAACCAGTATCCGTGTATTTTGATACAGAAATAACCAGATTCCACTGTATTCATCGGTTTTCACGCTTGGTGACATCGTTTGATTTTCACGTCAACATGTTTGCAGCTAACAATGGCAACAGGCTGATGCAATCCAACCTTCCTGTTCGACCTATACACATTTAGACTAAACCATTTAACTTATTTCAACAAAAAGCCGTTCAAGTGCTTCATGTTTTTCAAAACGTATAGAAATGTATTGGCCTATGATTGTGAACATTGTCGTGTTTTGTATTACAGGCAATTTTCTTTACAAGAGGTGAACATTGTTTATGGAATAAACCTTATAGTCACTTGTACATAACATAACATACATGTAGTACACAAACATTTATATACACTATGTATAAGAAAATAACCGAATTTTTCAAAATCTTAAAGCAAAGATAATGATGTGATATTTTTATTTCGTGGACTAAATATTAGTACACAATATCATATATATATATATAAATTTATATATATTGTTTTCCCTTGGTTTTTAAACATTACGTGGGATGGAGCGTGAATGGGCTAGAAACTCCAGGCATCCTCATGCATAAGACAGTAGAATGCTTTTTTTTGGTCCTTTTTTTTTGTTTGTTTGTTTATCGACGCACTCAACACATTATAATTACGGTTATATCGACGTCGGACATATGGTTATGTCGAGAAATTTACCCCAGTGGTTAGCTGACGGAGATCGATCCTAGACCGACCGCGCATCAGGCGGGCACTGTACCACTGGGCTATGCTGCCCGCTAAAGACAGTAGAGTACATACCATATTGTCCAAATGCACCTGCCACAATAATACAAGGATTATGGCAGCGCTAATAACAGTGGGGAAATATTTTCCAAAGAAGTCGGTTTGCAAGGCGATTAGTGACGGGTCAAATCCACGAGAGGACTTCTGCACCAGTTACCTTTAGCACGCTTCACACATGTGACCGAAGGTGTTAAAAATTGCCAAGTTCACTCGGTACTAATTCACTGTACATAGTTTATTAGTGTAGTGTTTCTTCGTTTATGTGTGTGTTGGTCTTGTTCAGGGGCGTAATATTAACAACAAATTCTCTTATTCAGTCAGTTAACTATAAAATGATGTGAACAATACATCAGGCAAAAGGTCGCCATGTCATAATACAATACTATTGTAAAGGAGATAATTAATTCGAGACACTACAAAGCAATATAAATATTAATATACTCGTATATCTTCATCGGATAGATTAATTTACAGTATTAGCTGAATGGGTTTTAATAGTGAGAAAGACCAAACGGAACTATATAAGAAAAACTAAACTGAATGAATATTTAAAGACATCCCACCAGGAAAAAATACACAGACAGCTAAGGTCCAAAGTCCAAAGTCGAAACAGTATTTACGTAGCCCTATCCATTCAAAGTTCAAATACGTCTACCCGCTCCATAAGGGCTACTAGGGTACGGGTAACCTATTAATGTGTTTGTATCATCAAAAGATCCAGACACGCCCACCCCGGGCCCGACTCCTGATGCGGCCAGTGATCGAGGTATCAAATACACAATAATATGTTGTGTATTTCTCACTATTAAATACACAAAAGAGTTGAATACATGATAACCAATACACAAAATAGTAATAATAACATAATTATATTCTAAATTAGGGGATAATTATGTTGTATTTGATCATCTGTGCACATCAGTGGTGGTTTTACTGTTGCAAATTAAGTTTGACCGGAGACGACGTGTTATATGCAGATTGAATTAGAATTCTATTTATTTAAACGTACCATCGTGACTCACAATAAACGCCTCCACTGTTTTTGCGTAGAAGTTATCCTCCTCAGTCTCTGATTCGTCATCTTGGAAAAACCTCTGAAGAAGTTTCTTGGGAAGTTTTGCTGGCGGTTCTCTCAGCTTTGGAGCGTCCTCTAGTCGTAACTTTTGCAGCAGCTGCTGTTTTAGAGAACTGCGCCTGTTTATCTGCATCTGCACCATGGCCATCTCGAGTTGGCGACATTTTGGACAATCTTCTAGCTCCTCTCTGTCTTTTATAATTGGTCTGTTTTTGTCCACGTCTGCAACGATGGGTCGTCTGATATTTTTAATGTATTCAGTTTTAGTTCTCGTTTTCGTTTTTATTTTGTACTTTTTATCATATTTTCGTTTATAGAATTCACTTTTGGCCAGAAATTTGTCGATTTTCTTATACGGTCGATTAAGTTCCAATTCAGCAATTGTTATCTTTTTTCTCTTTTTAGGCTTTAATTTGGTAAACAAAACTGACACCGATGTTGTTGGAATAGTTGTAGTCGTCTTCACCTGCGTTGTCGAAAAAGTAGTTCTATTTGTTTTTAATAACGGCGTTGTCGACGTTGTCTTTGACACTGTTGATGATTTTGTATTATTCAAAAGTGTTTCTGTTTCTTCTGGTTTTTCTGTTGTACTGTTTAAACTGGAATAATAGAGACTTGCATTTTCTAGCCGTTCAACTGTTTTCAACTCTTGATTGGGAGATTTGCCAAGGACAGGATATATTTCAGAGAAATACAGCACATAGATACTCACACAAAATAACAAAAACCAGTGCATAATGAAATTCACTTATTTAACACTATTTTCAACAGGAAAACGCCAATAACAAGAAGCCACCTTTAACAGTTAAAACTTGAGGTCGACAATGAAAAACACACTAGACACAAAACACCGGCCGGTCCTCGACGCGCAAGACACAGCTTTGTACCATGCTTTCAATGGTTTCCTCTGTCACCTTAATTGTGTTTCTCTGTTGCTCTTAATGCGTTCAGTTTGCACAACGGTAGCATGCGTATTGATACTGCTTGGTGGACAATTTCCTAGCTCCACCCCTAAATTACTAGTGAATAAATATATTTTCCACATGCCCCGTCAGTTGATGACTCATGCCAGCTTTTCTCATCCAATGTAATATGTTGATTTCCAGTCACAATAATGTCTATGGCAATGCGAATTGCGACAGGGGGTGATCCATGTCTAGTACCCAGCGAAACCTTTCACAAAGGTCGATTTTAAAATGTGTTTCCAGCAGATAAAGTTAGTTTTGTTTAACATCAGAAAAGCACATCGATTTTTTAATCATCGGCTATTGGATATCAAACATTTGGTAATTCTGACATAGTCTTTAGAAGAAACCCGTTGCATTTGTCAATTAGAACCATATTTTTATATGCACTTTCCCCACTCAGAACATATACCACGGACTTTGATATACCAGTCGTGGAGCACTGGTTTGAACGGGAAAAACAATCAAAACATGTGCGCCAGCACCTCAAGTAAACGCTCTACCGACTGAACTAAATTCCGCCCCTCGTTTCAAAAGAGTACTTCAGTTAGTATTATTTAGTTAAATTTTGAAAAAGTAAATATTATGTTCCTCATTCGAATTTGTAAGGTATGTTGTTCAAAGATAATAAGTCAAAAACATTTTCCTCGAGAAGGGTGTTTATGCACCACTTTTCTAGATCCGCCCCTTGCCAATTGGCACTCGTTGATTTAGAAGGATATAGGAAAGCTAGCGGAAAATGATTGACACCAAATATTTCACACCGACCTGTAATTCATCCGTCAACGATCGGCCGTGACTGCTGTGTGCATACATAATACTCGATACCATGGAGCAGACACGCATGTAGACACGTAAACACGATTTTGGTTTGTATAAAAGAAAATATATTTAAAAAACCACTTTGCTTGGTTATGAAATCGTTTGGGTAAACAGACGTCAGTCAGTAATTACATACACTATTATATATAACAAAAAACAAATATACCGATTCATTGAAAACCTGCATGTTCTCAATGTGTAAATACATTTGCGTCATAAGTATAATATGACATCTGTGTTCATTTAATACGAGCTTTAAAACACGTATGTTGTATTCTTTTATATACACTTAACCACTGGTAACAATGCACCCATGTCGTGACTGCGGTATGAATTTCTCCCTGGTTTTTCTGATTTAAAACTTTTGTTATATATGAATAGGTTAACATGTATATAATCACCCTAAAAATATCTCAGACCATTTTGAAAACATTACATTACAGTACAACTGGGCATATGCTTAAACACCTGCGTTTAAGAATGTTAGGGTTATGGATCCATTAACAGCTAGACTCTTTGCATTTAACAGTGATTAAATATAGAATAATAGACAAATCTCAACAAGCCATTATAGCTCAAACTTTCACAAACTATATACATTACAAACAATATACAGTGTGTATTAATATTTATATTAATTACAAAGTCTTGCTGTTGGAACTGGCAGATACAATAATACTGCCAGAGCAAATAGATCATGTTCAATTTGAGTTAAAGGGATAGACATAGTTTTTAAACACTAAGACATATATTTCATCTAAACCATAGTTTCAACCCGTAAAAATGGACACTAAGTTTGGTTAATTTACAAATCTGTAACAAATTTGGATACAACAGAGTGAAACAAGAGTCTGTGACGTTGATATACCTTTAAAAATAGACTAAAACACGACTCCATAACCGTTACTTCTCAGGGGCGCGTGCGTTTAAAAATATATATGAAAAATGCATTTTGTGGTATTAGAAACACCAAGTTTAGATGACTAGAAACACTTCGGTTGTACGGAAATGGATAATCTGAACAATAAAATAGAAGTAATGTTTTATTTCAGTGATTATAAACGGCTCTGATAGTGAAAATATTCCTTAATATTTAAAACCTAGGGTCTGTCCCTTTAAAGGTATTGAAGATTAATTTCATTTTGTACTGGTATGTCCAGTTATTGTGAGTTAAGGTCATAGGCCCTATACTAAATCCTATTACTGAAAACCCAACCCATCTGTTTATAAATGTATTCAACTGTTTTCTATTAAGAATATTTAATCAGTTACGTAATTTAGGAAGTTATTTATATTAAAAGGAAGGAAATATTTTATATAACAACACACTCAACACATTTTAATTACGGTTATTTGGCATCAGATATGGTTAAGAACCACATATATATTGAGAGAGGAAACCCGCTTTCGCCACTTTATGGGCTACTCTTTTTTGATTAGCAGCAAGGGATCTTTTATATGCACCATCCCACAGACTGGATATTCCATGCCAAGGCCTTTGTTACACCAGTTGTGGAGCACGGGCTAGAACGAGAACTAGCCCAGTGGGTACACCGACGAGGATGAATCCTAGACCGACCGCACACCAAGCGAGCGCTGTACCACAGAGCTACTTCCTGCCTCCCCCTATCACAAATAATTTTTCCATGTTCACGTACAGTAAAACATAATGGTAGGATTTTAAAACAAAATATTGATTGATGACTCTAAAATGCTACTCCAACTCATCCGCCGTGAACTATGGTGGCATAAAACTGACATTGACATAATATAGGGTTACGGTCAAGGTTAGTTTGTACAATATATTGTGATATATTTTCAAATGACGTTGGCTTAATTATACAATATTGATAAAATGCAAAATGCCTAGAAATATATCATTTTGTCATTTTAAAATATGTCATTATGTGGAGGGCAGCTCTATGCCGGCATAATTAACTTTTAAATTTTGTATTCACAGTATAACTGACCCAAATTCCAACGAACGTTCGCCATTTACTGAAGTTGTCATACTTTTGTGAAGGTATTTGAAATATAGTTCAATGTTTTTTCTAAACAATGCCAAACAAGCATGTTCTATTGTGACGTACAGCAACTATTTGGCATTCAGTTTCATGGTCATTTCAAACTAACGAAAGCCACGCCAGTGAATACTACTAATAATTAAAAACAACATTAACAGGCCTTACTGACAATACGCATTTCAATAATGTACCTCTTTTGTGAAATTACGTTAGTTTACTAAAACCTATTTTTTTTTCTTGTTTTAGATATTTTGAATAAAATATGGTCTGTGCGAAAAAAAAAACACCCACAATTCAGAATGGCACCTTTAAATATACAATTAAAAATGAGATCCTTTTACTACCCAAAGATGCTTAAACAAAACACCTATCGTGCAGACTATAAATGTTACAAGGATGTGTGCGCGCACAAAACACACACTCACCCCCTCACCTCCTTTAAAACTCGAATAAATATCATTTAATTCAGAAGACCTTACATTGCAATTTTGAATTCGCGGTGGGTTTTATGTGGTATAGTTATTGTAATGAGTTTGTACATGAAAATAAAAGATCATTGAACGGCTAGTCGTTAATATTTGTCAACTTAATCCTCATTCAAAAGGCTTAGTTCAGCCAGGTGTTCAGGTGATTTTTTTCGTTTTGCTTAGTCATCAACTTTTACCTGTAAATGTAAACCATAAAGACGGTGTTGCAAGCTACATATCCGGGGTGGAGGTGGGGTCAAAACGATTAGCATAGGCGTACGGTATCCCATTTGTATAGGGCGCAGGCCGATTTTTATCCGAATCTGGATAATAGTATTTAATTAATTATATTAGCATTACTGTCAAATGGCTACATATGGTTGTAAACAAACCAATAAGCATTTTTACTGGGTGAAAAGGTTTCAAGAAAGCTTAATTTGACTGAACGTCTCTTATCGTTTTTGCCCGATTTTGAAGATTTGTTCCATACCTAGGGAATTGACCCCGCCCCAACACCACCACACACACAGACACCCTGTCTCGTACGCGTCTGATTTGATATTCGAAAATGCCCTGACGAGTCCCAGTTTATGATACTTTTTATTACAATGTTAAATGTCCCGACCCCCGAAAATATAAATAATAAATGAAGTCTAAAATGGCATCCGATACTCTTAATTATTCTTGTCCAGCCAGTACACCACGACTAGTAAATCAAAGGTGGATGGGTATTTAAAATGAGTAGTGGAAATGCCACACGATTCAAGTCTCATTGATGGTATAAAAACATCAAATGATGGACATTCGCTCACGAGCTACTCACGATCTACTAAATTCCAAAACTATATTTTTTATAGTATCCTTTCTTCTTTCAGCCGATCGTTAAATTGCGCCAAAATTCCTTCATACTGAAATGCGCACCTTTCTCTTTGGCATAATTAATGCTCCATTCAAAATTCCATAGCCCCACCACCCCCGCCTGCTACCGATCTTGATTGGACTGCTGGTGCGCC
>JAECMU010035978.1:0-11141 GCA_016106625.1 Dracogyra subfuscus
ACAAGGAAGTACACCAGGAAATCAGAGTCCATAAAATGCAGGAAATGTGGACAGGAAAGAAAAGCTGACACCCACAAACAGTACTTTGGCAACTGGTACTGTCAACTGACTTCAACAGTTTCAGTTGAGGAGTGGCAATCTGCACTGGAAGCAAAAGGTTATGGGAAAAAGGGAAAAGAGTGATAATCTGCTTGATTACAGTACAGAAAGAAAGACAATTTGACAGTAACAAAGACAATAACGGAAATACCATAATATGAACAACAAAAAACTTTTAATGCTGCCTAGCGTTACTGCTAGAAGGTCCCAAGCCCTTTTAAAAGCAGATGGGAAGTTTGAATTAATTAGTAATATTTTCTAATGTCATTACTTGAGCAGTGTCATATACAATTCCTATGGTGTAGTGGTTATCACACTTGCCACGCCAGTGGTGAGTTTTGTTTTTTTGTTTTGTTTGTTTTTGTTTAACTTTATAGGTACAACAGACGTGCAAAAAGGCAGGAGAGGCAGATACTGCAACAAGGCATCACGCTTCCACACCCAGCTCCAGTTGCTTCTGAACCATTACCACCAGCCAACATTCTGCCAGCTTCACTGCCATCTGCACCAGAATTGGACCAACACATCCTGACTCAACACATTATAAATACGGTTATATTGGCGTTGGACATATGGTAATGTCGAGAAAAAACCCCAGTGTTTAGCTGACGGGGATCGATCCTAGACCGACCGCGCATCAGGCGGGCACTGTACGACTGGGCTATGCTGCCCGCCGCGCCAGTGGTGAGAGACCCAGGTTCGAATCCTGGTGGGAATAATGAGACACAGAAAGTAATGTTATGGAAAATTATAGCTTAATTATTTTGAATGCAATAATATTTCGAAAAGGCAAGTATTTATTAAATACAATCAACATATTTAAGTTATCACTACACACATTCTCCTCTTCCTATACTTCTAAATTACTGTATTGTATTACAGTTATATGTATTATTAATTACAACAACTACACAGTACAATTTCTCAAACATCCCAGCATTATTATATGGCTGTAGTGTAGTAGAGTACATGCGTACACTAGCTAATAAAAATAAAAAAAAGATTGCGCCCCATCCTCGCTACAGGGATGCCCCCATAAATCGATCTGCGGGTAAACATGTGAATGCACCTCACCCTCCATCCACCCACCCACCCCCGTGGCTCGGCGACTGGTGCAAATTAGTATCATAAGGCTGAGTCTAGTAATGTAAACACAGGGACTCAGTCTGTTAATAAAACCTCTTACGCCGGCGCTGCTCAGGAGCAAACAAAATTTAATGTTCATCGAATTAAAAGTTTCTGGTATCTTTTTGACACGAGAGATTGCAAAAGCTCCGTACTCAAAAACAGCTATCAGCCATCCAAGTATCGAGACGTTGAGGTGTCTATCCATACTAAATCTGGGGATATTAATTTATTTAATCATTAAGGGCCTACGTTCATCCTACTAATTCGGTTAAAATGTTAAATTTAAATAATTTTTTGGCACCCATTGGTAACTATTTAAAGAAATCAATTATTTTAGGAGATTTTAATTGTAAGAACAGACTTTGGGGATCTAAGGTTATACATTTTAAAATCTAAACCCGTTTATTGTACCTTAGTCCGGTTCTCGGCTCTCTCAACTCCTGGCATGCTCCGGAATTGATTAACTTTAGATTGTACTAGATTTTAAATCTCTTTTAATGTATTTTAAACAATTGTACATAAATAATAAAATTTAACTTTTATAATTATAATTATATAGTTTTTCTATTTGTGGTGTTGGTTGTATGTATGGTGGATGTATGGTTTTGCTGGCAGTAACAACCCACCACTCGCCGACCAGCATATAATGTATATAACATTTTAATTTATAATAAAAATAAAATAAAAAAATAAAATAATAATAATAATAATAATATATTTTTATTTGAGATCAGTGATCCATAGAACATATTTAAACATCTGGGGCGGATCCAGCTTTTCTGATGAGGGGGGGTCCAAGACAAAAAGGGCACCATAACATTATGAAAAGGCACTATTGAAAAATTACAAACGGTTCACATGGATCATAATATAATAGTGCTACAACAGGGACGCTTGCATAATAATAATAATTTAAAAAAAACTAAATACATTTGTAAAAAAAAACAAAAATTCCTAAATAAAAGGGGCACTTCTCAAATTTGAGGGGGGGTCCTGACCCCTTGGACCCCCCTCTAGATCCGCCCCAGAACATTACATACAAAGCTGATTACATGATATACAGTAGATTGTGCCAGCGATTTACACATACAGATGTGACGTACATATGTGTACACCACATGTGTGCAATTAAGTCGTTTGAAGTTGTTTCGATTCTGCTCTTCAGCGAATATGCTGTTGATCGAAGTAAAGCTCCAAAGCTTTTTACTCGATGACTGACACACATCTTGCTGGTACTGTATGGTCGTCGTTTATATTTGGTGTTATATTGTTTTTAATTTGTATTCATTTATTTTATACTGGTTTTTTTTAATTCAATAGGGCGATGCGCTGCTCCTATGCTACTTGGAGTAACCTGGTACTATACCTCGTTTACTCCCTCTAGTATTTTAACATTAAAGCGGTGTTGCATTGTTCATTTATAACGACAGTGTGAATGAACAAATGGCATTATGATAATTGCACAGAAGACAAAAATAAAGTGTAATGTAATAACGATCTTTTCATATAATGCAACTGACAACGTGTATTTATTCAGCTTTGTGCAGTGGCAATCCCCTAACCTTATTTGCTATTGATTGTTTACCAAAACGTTTATTGTGTTTTAGGGTCTTTTTAGGCCCAAAAATTTCTTTTACTCATCATGTCAAACCGTTTTATCGACATTGATGAGTTAGGCCATACAGCTATGCTCTTTTGTGTCCCGAGAGGATGTTATGGCAATCTTGGGAGATCATGTGGCACTGGAGGATGTGGAATGTGTGCTCCAGGGCCACTTTTCGAGTTGGGCGGTGATTTTTGCTACCAAAGAGTTACGTCGGGATTTTGTTTATCAGGTACCAGTGCTACAGATTCGTGGTTCTAACGTTTTTGTATGTACAGGTGACTTCTATGTATTTCGGGCTCAGTTACATTGCCTGCCTGGCTGGATAAACCGTGAGTTTGTCCATGAGTTTTTTCATGAAAGATTACATGGCGAAGTTATTTCTTATGACTGGAAAACCTCAAGGCATTAAAGGCCAGGAACATATTAGAACGGGTGTTCATAATGTTGTGGTCCGGATTCGGTAGACTTTGAGGGCTATACATTTTTGGTCTCGGAGTGTGTGTGTGTTGTGGTGTGTGTGTGTGTGTGTGTGTGTGTGTGTGTGTGTGTGTGTGTGTGTGTGTGTGTTTTATTATGGAAAATATCTAAGACTAAACACTTGATTTTATTCTTATTTTCTTAAGTTCTAATACTTATTTTATTCACACCATTTTTTCTTTTCTGTTTTTTTTTCTTTAGATTGCCTCCACTAGTATGTTGATTCCTCGACATACAACAGACTACAGTAGTCGCCTACCCTTAGGCTGGATGCATACAGTTTCCCCTTGTGACCAGAAGTGGATAGGACGCAGCTTGTTTGTCTCTAAGGGAAACATGAACCCGCGCCTCCAGACATGGTGGTATCCGCCAGCTCCCAAGTACGACAGTCCACCATCACTCGACAGCTACTTTGCAAGGAAGCTGTTCCTCTGGATGCCACGCAAGATGTGGCTTGTCGATTTCTTCTGCCCACACTGTGGTTTGCAGGAAAGTCTGAGGTCGAAAGGCGTCTACCACCTGGTGAGATTAGTCTTTGATGTTTCTGGTATGTATTACCTGGCTGCTGAATACATGGATTGTCGTGCGTGCAGTGGTACATACATAGCCTGGGACCACAGGATGCTTGACCAGTTGTCTGAGGGTGTAAGAGCTCGCTTCCCGGCTGTCCTCACAAGGAAGTACTCTTGTGACTGGAGCGTCATTGGACTTCTGCGGTCACGGACTCTCGGCAACAGTCCCACAGCACTGAGAAACACCTTGAAGGAGCTGCACAGCCAGGAACATCTCACACATGCCGTGCAGTATCTGAGTGACTGTGAGAGCTACCGGAAAAGTATGCTTAACATGTTGCTTTCTATACCACAGTTTGCTTCAGTGCCAGACTTTCCGGGCTTCAGAACTGCCAAATGGTTCCTGGCTGCTTACGTCCGAGAAGTGTGGTCTCGACTGCCAACACTTAAGGCATTGGTAACATCGGTGTTTGGCAGAATATTGAAAATCGACTCCACAAAGAAGGTGTGTCGAAAGCTGCACGGTTCTGCTACACAGTCGGCAAGTTGGGCCACAAGCGTTTCCAATGAGAAAGGTGAAATTCTTATGTGTGTACTCACCGAGTCCGAGGGTACACTGGGCTTGCAACAGATGACAGATGGCATTATGGACCGGTTCAGCAAGGCAGATGAACCTCCGCCTGTAGTTATGTACACAGACCGTGACTGCTGCACTGTGGAAGGACCATCCAAAATAGGTAGACGGTTTGCGAAGTGGAATGACCTGCCATGTTGACTGGATGTGTGGCACTTCATGCGCAGACTAGCGAAAGGTGTCACCAGCGAGTTCCATCCACTGTATGGCACCTTCATGAGCAGACCGAGTGGTTCCATATTTGAATAGGATGTTGCCGATTATCAGCTGCTGGTGTCTTTTCAGATAACGCAAATGACAAAGTGTATTATTTCAGTTTTGCGCAGTGGCAATTCCCTACCCCTTAACTGGGCGGCTAGCACAATTTTTAATTGCCTCTACGGGGGCTAATTTAAACAAAATATAAGAACTAAACATTTCTAAAAAAAAGGATTTCGCACATATTTTTGGATTACAAGGTGTGGAGAGGAGAGCGTCCGAATGAGTTTTTTGTGACTTTGCGTTCAAAGAGTGGGAAACAAGGGTAGTTTCTGAGGAGTCGAAGGAGATACTTTCTGTATCGAGCTGATGCAATAAACTTGTTACATGGTGTTAGAAGTTAAAATCTGAAATATCCGTAATCCGAGCCATCTGAAACAAAATACAAATATGGCAAGTAATTTGAACTTTTCTATACATGAATCGTTTAATTTTTTAAAAACTGAAGACTTGCCTAAATGGATATGACGGTTTGAAAGGTTTCGCCTCACATCAGGCCTCGCTGAAAAATAGCCCGAGAGGCAAGTCAACACACTTGTGTATTCGATGGGAGATGAAGCAGATGATATTATGATTGGATATGGACTAACTAATGATGAAAAGATGAAAAGAAAGACTACACAACAGTTAAAGGTAGATTTGACAGCAGCACGGTGAAAGTGTCAATTCGTTCATTACTGCATTGTACGTTCTAGTAGAACATTGTGACTATGGTCAATTACGAGACCAAATGATCAGAGATCGTATCATAGTAGATGTAAAAGATGATGCTCTATCTCTCAAAATGCAGCTCGCTGACACTCTTACTCTGAAAAAAGCCACAGATATGGCCAGGCAATCTGAATATGTAAAAAAAGAGCAAGCCCAGCTATGTAGCGGTTATGAAGAAGATACTTCAGTATCAACGCTCCAAACCAAACACAATCCACACGATCAGCGTGGCAAGCACCATGCCAGAAATGAACCCGACCGACAGCACGCTCTGTATCATCACTCCAGAACTATAGGACCACACTATCAGGAACGGGAGGAATACATACTAAGTACTGTACAGAGCATTTTCTGGACAGGGGAGGGGAGGGATACATGGATTTAGCGGACCCTTTTGTGTATGTTTTCCATTGACATATGAATAGCGTAATATTGCCCATACAGAACTATCAAAATAAATAATAATAATAAAAAGATAATATTAATAATAATACACAATTGTTATTATTATTATCCAACTATACCTTTTTGGGGTGGAGAGTGCAGTGTTTTATCTGGGAGAGGTTTGGCTGTACAAATGCAATATTAACGTCCGTGACAGGATTAACTTGTCCCTGCACGTAGAACTGGATTCAACTGGGTAATAATTCATTCTAATTATAATTAGCTCCACTATTACATATGGATCTAACAGCAGCCCGTTGGAGCTCATGTCCAGCTGACCTTTCATTTCACTAATCAAAACCAACCTTTGGACGATAAAACATGCGACAGTACACTGTTTTTTTTTTACACTATACATTAAACCGAATGACCACTTTACGAACCAGAAACACTATATAAAAGCGGTCACAATTGAGGTTTTACAACTATAAAATGCTATTATAAAGCACTACTGGTGTCATTGCCATTAACAATTTAAAAATGTTGCTGATGTGATCAAACGGACAAAAGTGTTTTTCTTTTCTTCATGTTTAGATGTGTTTTCATTCGTGATTACTATATCAGTAGAGAACACCAACCAACAAATGGTTTGCCACAATACTGAAACCTCTGTAAACCGGATACCCCTTAAAACCAGACTTTTTTCTTGGTCCCATGGCTGTCCGGTTTTGAGGGATTTCACTGTACATGTACATGGTGAAAATGTCTCAGGTTAGCACATCCATGATGTTTTTGCAAAATTTGAGGTTTTGCTCCATCACTAGGGGGCCATGTGCACCCTGGTCTCATACGCTTATGGTAGACAACCTGAGATTCGTAGAGAGGACACATATGGCTGTTTGGTAGTAATGTTAATATAAGTAGATGTTATGCAGATTCGTGCATTTTTTTTTTCAATTTGGGCAAAAACTAGCCTCTATCCCCCCCTTACTAGACTAATATTTTGTTGTTTGTTTATGTAGAAACCATCGAAAGAATGGAGTGAGTGAAGATGTTGAAATAGCAGACCTTGTGTTCGACATTACTTCACAAGAAGAGATGATACATGTATAGAGGGATCCAGCATTCCAGTGAAAAGAACAGTAGACAGGGATGATATAACCGAGAAGACATTTATTTGTTACATGTCATGTCTACTGGATCTTGTGCACTACTACAGAAATGTTACAAATAAATAAATTTATCTTTGCTATTTTATTATTATTATTCAATTCAAAACAAATATATGTTGATGTATGTGATGGAACCTGATGTATCTTTTTGCCTGGGGCGATGTCCATTGTGGTGTGGGCTACTCAGCCAACTAATACACACCAGATGCCAGGTGCAGCTTGATTACATAATACCACCAGGAGTTCTGTCTTAGGACCCTGGTTCAATATACCAACTGCAAAAGGTCAGTCTGGACATCTAAGAAAATAAACAGTCTGTGGGAGTGGGGCCCACTTGTGGAAATAGCACATCATAGCACTAAGTCTGGTGTTGGGCAAGTTTGTGTCTCCAGGCGTTCACTGTCTCCAGGCCAGTCTGGGTTTTTTAAATAAATAGCCAGGATTTTAGATAGCATGGAGAATAATTTTGGGAACTATTGCAGGGAAAAAGGGACTTTGGTCCACTGAACGATCCATATCAGTTAAGACAGGACTTGGTAAATATATATTTCTGCTCTGTTGTATAACTTTGATGTGATTGATGTGACTTTAATTATTTTAATACTGTATTATACCAATATTCTTTAGACAGTGTCTCTGGTAATCTTGCAAAGTAAATTGTAGGCTTCACTGTTCTAATATGTTTATAACAAGTATTTGGTAAGATAAAGCTTAGCTGGTAATCCTAGAGGACCTAGATAAACTGTAGGCTATTGTCTTTATTGTGATATATACCAGTATTAATTCTGTATTATAAAGGTTAATGAATGAGTATTTAAGGGTTAATAAAAATTAACCAGTGAGGAATAGAATTGTAATTCTTTGATTAAGTTTCCCTGACACGTTCTCAATTATCACACAGGTGTGTGTTGTACACATGTATCACGGTGAAGTGATTAGAATATTGTGTAAACTAGACACCTAATGATTAACTAATCAAGTGATGAATTCTGGGTTGTTATACTACATCCAAAACTGTCAACCTTTAGTCAAGAGAAAGCAGGAGGGGTGTATTGAAAAAGCAGGTGATTTTTTAATTTAAAAAAAAGAGATTTTTTAACTTCACATAATTTAACCCTAAATCGCAAGGTTGTTGTAAACATTATTACAATAAGTTATATGAGCACTACATAATGTCATATATACTTGTTAACCTCAGATCTTGGCTTTAAAAATGTTAAAAAATAAAAAATATATGTGTATATATTTCTTTTTAAAGTTTAAATATTATTATGATTTAATAAAAGATATATTTTAAAATCTCTTTTATCCAAAAATGTTAAGAACATTAAAGGAGGACACAATCAAGGCATTTGGCCTAGTATGCATATTCAACAATATATATAGCACATTATTGCTTAATATCAACAGGTATAAGCGTATTGTTAATTAATAAAATGGTTAAATGTGATGGCTATTATATATAACGGGCGCAGCCATTTTGTATCATCCCAGTGAATACGCCCTCTGGTGAGCTGGTGGTTACGTAATACCTAACGCGTCACGTCAGGAATTAGTCTTGAACTGAAGAAACGAAACTTACCTGATTTTTGTGGATGCAACCCATTATTATTTAATAATAATCATCCCAGTAAGCTAGCAACAATTACTAGTATAAATTATATTTAATACAAAATAAACCCAACATTGTCAAAGTGTTGAAATAACTGTATTATGGTTTAAATTAACTTAAATAATAATCGGAGTGTTTTCTTAGTTACTTGGTCATTTCTTTTCGTGGCCTGTACCTGTGGTTCTTGATTGGCAGGTGTATATTTAAATGCTCCTCAGACACTGTGTCTAGACACACCAAAAAGACTGTGTGAACTTTTATTAAGATCACAGGGTATTGTGTGATAACATCAAAATATAATGGACTTTACCAGCCATCCCCTTTTATTACTGAAAGTAATTCTGTAAAACCTTTGATTAAGTAGACTTTCCCCATCTAAAATCATTAAACTGACCAATTAACGTTGTCTCAAAGAAAAGAAAATCATCACTTGGATGAGTGGTCATTTTTGCTCCAACATATCCTACCAATAGGCCTAATAATATTCATTTTTTCTTTGGATTTAAAAAACAAAAAACAAACTATAACTCCATTTCGTTATATTGATGCAAATTGAAATATATTTAGTTATACTATCAAGTCATTTATGTTGTTTTACAAGTCAGGTTGATGAAAGCGAAGTGCCTTGTCCTAAATTAGAGCATTTGTTTACATTGTGCATAACAGAGAAGTTCGACGGAGCTGACGTCACTTCGCCCCAAACTACACCACCGGACGTCACAAAACCAAAACAAAATGGCTGCCCCCAGTTAGCAGGAATAATCATGGTTTTTTTTATCAATTTTAAAATTACGCATTTTTCATTTGTTAAAGTGTCAGTATGTGTTGGTAGTCCGGGTATGTATCTTTCCAATACATAAGGCACTTGTTGGGAGTTTACCTTTAACAAGAAATTAAAAAATTTAATTAGTACATTTACGGCATTACACTTACAGTTTACGTTACATCATCATTTGTGGCTAGTGTACCCAAATTGAAGTACGTACCCATGACAAATTTATATAAATTTTATAAATATTCAGTTTTTACTATAATGAGGAACAGTGGCGTGGTAGGCCTACTTTTTTAAAATCATTATAATGATGCAATAAACATTTTATTTCCATTAATCATAAGTAAAACCTCATTACGGACATTGTGTGAAATATACTGGAATTATACCTATTTCCATGGATAGCTTTATATCAGACAACATTTATTAACTGTGATTTATTTTTATTTTATTGAAGTGTGTGACGGAGCCCTAATCAGGCCCCTAGCAGATTAATGCTGATGGAGCCCTAATCAGGCCCCTAGCAGACTCCTTCCACCAGCTAACAATGCTTCGTCATGCTGCCAAACTCCTTGTGTTTTCTTTGACTCAATTTGTATACTGATTAATTAATTAGGTGTAGATATACTTAACCTTATTTTATGTATTTTATATGTATCCGTACAGACTGCAATTGCCGAGATTTAGTTATATTATAGTAAGACCTAATATAGGGTCTCCAAATAATTATCTTTGTTTTAGTGAAAGTAAAACAGTTAATTCACCTGTAACTTAATTAGTTAGTGTTCGTTTATAATATTATGACAAGGTTGTCCTAGAGTTCGAATAGATATTTAAATGTATTATGTCGAGTAGAACCTAGTCCATTTTATAATCAGAAACGTTCTGTAAAGAAACACATGTCTTCACTGGTTAAGAATATTTCTCAAAGAGATCAATCTCTATACTAAGGCGTCACTGACGTCTGGGTGTTGGGCTATATATCGAATGTAAGAATGTTGGTCAGGAGTGCAACCTCGGACAACACATAAAGGAGCTGACACCAGTTGGGGGGAGATAAGTTTAATATCTCCTTGCCAGGAACTTTCGACTCTGTAAATATATTTTCTACTCTGTTCATTTCATTTGATGTAATTATTAATGACTTAAAAATGTTTCTTTGCTGTTGTTGGATTGTGAATCTAGTGTATCTCAGTGGTTTAACTAAAGACTAAACGTAACCAATTAACATATGTACCTTTAGCACGAGATTACTTATAACCCCTTGGTTTTCACAACCACCCTGTACATCACTAAGTTATGCTAGGTTGATTAGGTAACGCTATTTGGTGTTATTGGTTGTCAACTGACCATGTGTGTAATGTAGGGTAATTAGGCACAAGTCTCACTTCGGAAACGTTAAACAGTCGGGACAATTCGGCCTTTTACATTGTTGGAAACCAAAATTAGTAGAAGTTTTCCAAATTAAAAAAAAGGGGCAGAGTTACGTCCCTTATTCTATCTTTTACACATCTGATTTGAATTTTATTTTATGCTTACAAAAATGTCATTTTACTGGAGAAATTATCATTTTACAGGAGAAATTTTCTCCCACACAGGAGATGGGAGATTTGATCAAATACCAGGAGACTCCTGGATTCTGGGAGGGTTGACAGGTCTGACTACATCACTGTTGTTAATTAACTTAACTGCGGCAAGTGAATTTGTCAACGTTAGTTTTAATACAGATTTCTAAAGTGTATTGTGTTTTGTTGTGTTTTCTAGTGAACTAAATAT
>JAECMU010035999.1:0-11095 GCA_016106625.1 Dracogyra subfuscus
ATGTGCTCTAGGGGTGTCGTTAAACAAAACAAACTGTAAACCTTTTTTTTTTTCAAAGTGTTATGCATTGTTTTTACATTTTGTTATTTTGTTCTATTATATACAGAAGGAAAATTATGAATACATAAATTATATATGTGCCCTGTGCAGCGAATTTCAATGGGGTCTGGATCCTCTTTTTTTTTCAGTTTCTGATTTAGATTACACAGTTAATATGTTTATTTTAATTTTGCTGAAATGTGTTTATCTAACCTCCGCACAAACGCTATAATCCTGCAAACAGAGCTATAAAAAAGGCTTAGTTTTTGAGTAGGTGGTCTCGGAAAGGTAACACTTGTACTCATTGCTAAATATGATCATTAGGGTGATAACAGCGTCAAAAGTGCGTGCGAAAAAAATAAAATGCCGAACTTTTTTCAAGATGGCGGTTGTTTCAGAATTTAACATTCATGACTCGGTAGCTGTTCCAGTTAGAATGGTTTTTCTTTTCAGTTTCTTTATTATCTGTCGGTTATCGTTATTTCAATTTTGTTTAAAATTACTTTGATTTTGAGCTTACCTCCACTAATGACCCAATCCTAGCTCCGCTAACGACGAGTGATCGTTTATTTGTATTTTTTTTGCTCAGTTCCCTGTTTCTTCCTGGTCTCATCCAAGGGCGTGGGATTCTACCAGACGTTTGTGACAGGGATTGGTTACCAGGACGTGCCTTGTCCACGAGGCACCGTGTTCCACCTGCCGACTTGCGGCTGTCACCAAGATGATTCCACTGCAAACCAAGGTGAGTTAAAAAGATATACCCTAGTTTTTAAACACTAAGACATAGTTTTGACTATTAGAGTCTTAACTGAAAACTGAAATCATACTTTATTTAAATTTTATTGTTTAAAGTATCCATTTCCGTACATTCGAAGTGTTTTTGGTCATCCTGATGTTTTTTAATATCACAAAATGCATTTCTCATATTTTTAAAAAGGCACGTGCCTCTGAGAAGTAACAGTTATGTAGTCGAGTTTTATTCTATTTTAGAGGGTATTTCACCATTTCAAAGTCAAAGACTCATGTTTCACTCAATTGTAACTTTATCAAAATGTGTTACAGGTTTGTAAATTAAACTAAACTTAATGTTAATTTTCATGAACTGAAACTAGGGTATGTCCCTTTAACACGGGCTCATAGTAGAATAGGGTGACTACTTGGAATGACTGCTATGATGAACGCTGGCTAAATATTAAGACTATTGTGATAAGCAGATCAATTGCAGTCATTATATTGTGTTAAATCTTCACCAATCGTAATCACTATTGTAGTGGAAACATTTTCTAGCTGCAAAAACGTTTATTTTAATGGACATTGACCAAGTGTTGTCAGTAATGAGATTAGTGATTAATGTATGACTTTTTTTATCAGGAAACTCTAACATTATTGATGTAAAAGTATTTAACGTCAAACACAGGAATGTTGTTGTATTGGAGCGGGATTCTTTGACTTCGTTTGGTAGGCAGATATTGCGCAATATTGATATAGATTGGCTTCTGACGGTTAGAGAGCGTAATAACTGTCCATATGTCCGTCTAGCTCTCTTACCGTCACCACCCAATAGCCGATGTATTTTTTTTTTTTGGTGCTGGGGTGTCGTTAAACATTCATTCTTTCTCTTACCGTCCGAGAACTCTGGCTTCTTGAATACCAACCCATTTGCTGTTTTTCAGTCGCTGCCTGCCCTGCATTCCTTCACATTCCATTCGACAACAAAACGACGTCAGACATCTCAACACAGAATTTCAGACCCGACGCCTCGCCATTCCTCACCTTCCCCGACGACTCGACCGCGCTCTTCAGCGGCTTCGGCTACGTCCTGGTGCCGGGCTTGTCCAACATCGAGTTCAAAGAACACCTCGCTCTGCAGGTCCGGTTCCAAGTGCAGTCCTCCCTGATATCTGGAGCACCCCAAGTTCTGATACACAACGACGGGTGCACGGACCAAGTTGGCCCCTCTTTCAAGATCAGCGTGGCAGACAACATCGCAGATTCGTCGTTCGTAGACATAGGCTTCCAGTTGCAGACGGCAAATGACGTTACACCACAGTCTCTGTTACTGACTGGACCTGTAAGTTGGGTGTTGCTTGGTTGTTTTGTTTGTTTTGTTTTGTTTGTTTTGTTTGTTTGTGGTTTGTGGGGGGGGGGTGGGTCAACGTTTTGTTGAAAGCAAAATTCCGTTTGATTCTGATGGGTATAGGAACTCTTATTTACGTGCCCATATCTAATGTAGGTTCATTCACGCATTGTAGTTACACCTGGATCTACCCGATATCTGTATGAATTCAAGCTTTTAGGACACTAAAATATATTTGACATTTTCAGCCTTTTTAAGCCATTAATAGCCCAGTGGTAAAGCATTCGCTTGATGCGCGGTCGGTTTAGGATCGATTCCCGTCAGTGGGCCCATTGGACTATTTCTCGCTTCAGCCAGTGCACCACGACTGGTACATCAAATGTTGTGGTATGTGCTACCCTGCCTATGGGATGGTGCATATAAAATATCTCTTGCTGCCAGTCGAAAAGAGTAGTCCATGAAGTGGCGACAGTGGGTTTCCTCCTTCAATATCTGTGTGGTCCTCAACCATATGTCTGACGCCATATAATCGTAAATAAAATGTGTTGAGTGCGTCGTTAAATAAAACATTTCCTTATTTTTAAGCCATTAAATTACACATTTCTTACACCTTTGCTATTTTGTATATTTGTAATTATATACTAATTCTTTATTCTTTATTGAATGTTCAATTTTCATATATCAAAATTATTTGGAATTTTTTTTTATATATAATCCGGTTTTCGGAAATGACAGGTTCCGGTTTTATCAGGTTTTTATACATGGTTTAAATAGCAAACAAATTCCGGACCATGGAACTTGGCCGGTTTTGACAGGATTCCGGTATGTTCAAGGTCCGGTTTAGACAGGTTTCACTGTATATATTTATTTGTTGTTGCAGAAATTGGTTATCCTAGAAGCAACCTTGAAGTACAATGGATCACTTATCACGGCAACTTTAAACGATGGTGTCTCAACTACATCAGATACCCGGATGACTACAGGTTTGAAACAGTCTTTATTGAACAGGCTTGGGTCCCCTTTTACGAAACGATCTTAGCCCTAAGATCACTTTAAGTCCATAGTTACCGTATGCACTAAGGTGATCTTAGCACTAATATCGCTGGTGCTTATAAACCTTTTAGAGTCAGGTCAGATTTAACGTACACATTCAGAGCAAGCTGTTGTAGCGCACGCCTGTCGTGGGTGCAAGTGCTTGCGAAGCAAGCTCTTCCGTCCAAGACAGAAAGTGGGGGGGTGGGGTGGAGAGAGGACCACCTGCACTGGTAGGTGCAAGGGAGCACCAGCAGTCCGACCGAAATCGGTAGCAGGTGGGAGTGGGTGGTGGTGCTATGGAATTTTGAATGGAGCATTAATAAGCCAAAGAGAAAAAGGTGCGCAGTTTGATTTGAGGAAATTTTGGCGCAAATTTTGAACGGTCAATCTAAATTGTAAAAAGGTATTCGAACTAGTATAGGTTTTGACTTAGTATATCGAGAGTAGCTCGTTAATTATACCTATTTTAGAGTCAAGACTCGAGACTCTAATAAAGTCTGAGACGAGAAAGTCATGGCAACGTCATACAAATTGCGTGTGAAGTCATTTAAGATTGAGTCAGTACACTAATAGTGTTATGGGCACGGGCCCAGAATCCACTAGTGGTACGTGTGTATATATTAAGACTAATAAGAGCTGTCCTACTCGGCGCATACGCGTTTTTCGATACATCTGCAAGTTTCGTTTGTGAATATGGTTTATATTATTATCATAAAATATGTGCTCATAAAAAGCAGGATTTATGATATTATGAAATGAGTTTTGGATTGGCATTGTTTTATTATTCCTTGGGAATACATCAGATATACGCTAGTAAACTTTAATGCATGTCAGTGCTGAAGTCAATTTTACCAGCAGGAAAAAAAGGTTTAGCGATATGGTAAATGTGATTACATAAATTTAAAATTTGTTTTCTTTAATGGCACCACTAGAGCACATTGATTAATTATTATCGGTTAGTGGATGTCAAAGATTTGGTATTTCTGACACGTAGTCATCAGAGGAAACCCGCTATATTTTTCCTCATGCAGCAAGGGATATTTATATGCATTTTCCCACAGACGAGAAAATATATACATACCACTGTCTTTGACCAGTTGTGATGCACTGGTTGGAACGGGAAAATCCCACATTCAGCTAAATGGATCCAGCGAGGTGGTTCGATCCTGCGACAAAAGCACCTCAAGCGAGCACTCTACAAACTAAACCCCGCTCCGTGTGATTAATTGAAGGAAAATCCTAAGTTTCAAAGTAAAATCAGACACTGGATTTAACTTATGTATCATCTGTCCGTTTAATTAATAAGAACATTTTCAGTATAAAATGAAATTCATACCTGCCACGTCGTAGTTTGCATTTTAAAGTAGGCTAGTGGTATCAAATTGCTAAACTGTTTTGTCGTGGTATATAATGATATCCTTTATAAACGTGATGAGAATAAAATAAAACAGAAATGTACGATTGATATTCGTTTAACTCTTGGTTGAATTTACAGGCGTGATAAAGCTGGAGTCCCATCCTTTATAAACGTGATGAGAATAAAATAAACCAGAAATGTACTTTTGATAATCGTTTAACTCTTGGTTGAATTTACAGGCGTGATAAAGCTGGAGTCCCATCCTTTATAAACGTGATGAGAATTAAATAAAACAGAAATGTACGTTTGATAATCGTTTAACTCTTGGTTGAATTTACAGGCGTGATAAAGCTGCAGTCCCATCCTTTATAAACGTGATGAGAATAAAATAAACCAGAAATGTACGTTTGATAATCGTTTAACTCTTGGTTGAATATACAGGCGTGATAAAGCTGGAGTCCCATCCTTTATAAACATGATGAGAATAAAATAAACCAGAAATATACGTTTGATAATCGTTTAACTCTTGGTTGAATTTACAGGCGTGATAAAGCTGCAGTCCCATGCGTTGAACATTGGATCAGGATTGTGTGCAAGCTACCCGGCATTCAAAGGACTTGTTGATGACGTGAGTGGGCCAGTCATATGACTCATTTTGTAGCAGAGATTGTATGGTAGTAACGGCCTCGGTGGCGTAGTGGCTACATGCTGGTAGGTACAGGGTTCGCAGCCCGGTACCGGCTCCAACCCAGAGCGAGTTCTTAAGGGCTCAATGGGTAGGTGTAAGGCCACTACACCCTCTTCTCTCTCACTAACCACTAACTAATTAACAACTAACCCACTGTCCTGGACAGCGTGCTTGAACCTTAATTGGATATAAGCACGAAAATAAGTTGAAATGGAATGGTAATAACGTTTTAAGGACGAATCCAATTAGGCCAAACAAAATAATAGTTGTGGTTCCAATTACCTGACTTTCCCTAGGAAAACCATCAAAAAATAAATCACAAAAATAAAACATTGCCGACCGACCGATTCTATATTGTTATTACCAGCAAGCGCATATTTTTGTGTATAGACTTTTGCACAATATTCAATTCAGAATGTAGTGCATTTCATAATTTTATAAAATAAAATATATAGAGTACATACTTTGTACCTTAAATGAAACATACTCCACATGATCCATTTCTATGACAATTTTACCACTTGTAAATAATAAACCCATGGAAGTCTCAGAAGCAAGCCGTATACTTTGTAGTTCCTAAAGGTGAAAACATAGAACAGCATGTCGGTGCACACACGTGTGTGTGTGTGTGTGTGTGTGTGTGTGTGTATGTGTGTGTGTGTGCGCGCGTGTGTGTATGTGTGTGTGTAGTATAATGTTACTTTGTGAAAACCTTGCTGTTTTGCTACATGTTACTTAATTAATATAAAATATTTTATCCTTAAAAAAACTCACCTAATTATAAAATAAAATAAATAATAATAATAATTTTAAAAAATACAATGTGTAAATAATTTGACTCAAACGAGACAACGTTTTGAGCTTACCTACTAAAATTTGTCTTGCTTATGTAATCGGAACCACATACATTATTCTGTTTGGCCTCATTTATAATAAAGAATGACTTAATGAATGGGTGTTTGACGACACCCCAGCACGAAACCTACATCGGTTATTAGGTGTCAAACTAAGGTAAATGTGTAAAGGTATACAAATCAAACAATTAATTTATAATAGTCTTTATAGATTGGAATGAATGAATGAATGAATGAATGAATGAATGAATGAATGAATGAATGGATGTTTAACGACACCCCAGCACGAAAAATACATCGGCTATTGGGTGTCAAACTATGGGAAATGTATAGATTGGAATTATCATTGTTTTTGTGGGTTTTTTAAATATAATTTTATTTTTATTTTTTCAGGTAAAGGTATTTATATGCAAAAACCCACCCATCTAAGGCCACTGGAAAGAAACAAACTGAACGTATTTACAAAGACCGCAATAAGGACTTTAATAAATACAGGCATGTGTGCAGGTCGAAATTGTTGTTGTTTTTAAACATATACTTTCTAGCTCTATGCAGTTGGTACATATACATATTTTTATGAAAACAGATAGCATATTTTGATATTAAAATGGTGTTTTAATAAATAAAATGTTATTAAATTATTTCTTAAGTTGTGGTTTTTGTTTTGCTCTTTTTTTCGGTTGAAAATGGATCCATGTGCAAGATTGTGGCAGAAAGAGCTCCCTGTACTGTGTGGGCGAATGAATTGGGATGCACCATTTTTAAATATTCACAAACCACAGAACAAAATTTAATAATCTGCAAACAGACATGCAATACATTTGAATATATTACCAACCAAGTATGGGAAACAAAAATCTAATTGATTTTTCATTTGAATCCAATCGTATCAGAAGAAAGAAATGCTTTATTTAACGATGCACTCAACACATTTTTTTTACGGTTATATGGCGTCAGACATGATTAAGGACCACACAGATTTTAAGAGGAAACCTGCTATCGCCAATTCATGGGATACTCTTTTGATTAGCAGCAAGGGATCTTTTATTTGCGCTTCCCACAGGCAGGATAGCACAAACCATGGCCTTTGTTGAACCAGTTATGGATCACTGGTCGGTGCAAGTGGATTACACCTACCCATTGAGCCTTGCGGAGCACTCACACAGGGTTTGGAGTCAGTATGTGGATTAAAAATCCTATGTCTCGACTAGGATCCGAACTCAGTACCTAACAGTCTGTTGACCGATGACCTAACCACGACACCACTGAGGCCGGTTACCAGTCGCATCAGGTGCCTACGCTGTTGTCAAATACATGTATATGGACGAAATAAAATGTATATACTCTTTCAAAAAAGATGGGGAACTCTAATAAGAATTTACAGTTGCCAAAAGGCAATTCATTGGGCAAACATCACAACCGGTAGTTCAGTATTATAACCACCAAAGATCTTGAAGGACGATTGAGGTCAGAAGTAAAATTTCAAAGTTGACGGGTTTTTTTTATATCGGTAAATCGTAAATTCAGACAATAAAAATGACTAAACACAATACAATAGCAACTGTATGAACAACAGAGTGAAAACAATTGACAGGAATAATGTTCGACAGTTATTAATGGACCTTCCTGACATTGTCAAAATGGGCTATGCTGCCCGCCTCACCATAAAAGGCCACTGGGGCGGATCCAGCGTTTTTGTTGAGGGGGGTCCAAGACAAAAAGGGAACCATAACATTATGAAAAGGCACTATTGAAAAATTACACACGGTTCACATGGACCATAATATAAGTGCTACAACAGGGACGCTGGCATAATAATAATAATTTTTAAAAAAACTAAATAAATTTGTAAACAAAACACCTAAAAATCCTAAATAAAAGGGGCACTTCTCAAATTTAAGGGGCACTTCTCAAATTTGTGGGGGGTCCGGACCCCTTGGACCCCCCCCCCCAGATCCGCCCCAGGGCCAGACATTCAGTCGCAAATCATTGCCAGTCTGTGCAGTCTTTAGAAGTCCAGAAGTAAAGAAAAACACCATTAGTGAACTGTTTGATGCAATTTCGTCATGCCACGCCTCAATGAAAATGACAGATGGCGAGTCACAGGGATGCTTAAATATGGGGCCTCGCAGCATGACTTCCCGTGTCAATTCAACATCTACAGAAACACCATATGGTACTTATGGCAACGATCGAACATGTCTCGGATGAAATAAAGCTACGCTTGCGACGTCTTCCAAATCCTCCAACAACACTGCAGGAACTCCGGCTGATCTGGAATGGCATTCCCAGGATCTTTCTCCAGCGGTTATGGCCTCAATGAGACGACGGTGCCAGGCCTGTATTAATGCTCAAGCTGGACATACTCGTGTGAACTTCGCTCTATTGATGTGGCTCATGGACTATTTTTAATGGACTATTGCTCGTTTCCATACATTATAGTATATATATATAATAACACCACTCGAGCAGACTGATTGATTATTCGTTGGCTACTGGATGACAAAAATCTAGCGTCAGAAGCGGGGAGGGGGGTAGGGAGAGAGTGTGTATAATTTAAAGGTTCTCGATAGGTGGACGGGATAATGTGTATTCTGTAATGTATATCGTATGACCAAATTTAGGGAGTGGGGCCCGGGCTCCACGTGAATTCGCGCCTTCCCATCCAGCCACTGTAGTTGAAAGGCGATCTAAATATGGATTTGAATGAATATTTAAACTTAATACTCCGACCCCTCAACATCCAGTCCAGTTGCTTGAATCTTTCGACACCTATGGGGTGTTTATTTTCCTCAACATTTGATCGATTTATTATATATAGAGAAGGAAATTTTTATTTAACGACGCACTCAACACATTTTATTTACGGTTATATGGCGTTAGGCATATGGTTAAGGACCACACAGATATTGAGAGGAAACCCACTGTCGCCAATTTATGGGCTACTCTTTTCGATTAGCAGCAAGGGATCTTTTATATGCACCATCCCACAGACAAGATAGTGCATACCATGGACTTTGTTGCACCAATTGTCGAGCAGACTGGAACACACACAAAAATAGCCCAATGGGTCCACCGACGGGGATCAATCCTAGACCTAGGTCCCGCCTTACATATAGAATGAGAACCCAGTTTCGTCACATACGGTAAATATATGAAAAGCGGGCACTGGTGCCCCCTTAGATACGCCACGGACAGTGAAATAATAGCGTGAAACAATGGAGAGTGATTTACACCAGTCGGATATCTATAATTATAAATAATTATTTAACTAGTTATTTTAATTAATAATATTTGTAGATAGAAAGTACCATCAGCAATATATATTTATATATATATATATACTAGTATAGTATGAATGACAAAAAAAAAATGTATAACCGTTATAGCACACACTTGTTCTAAGGTTCTGGCCTCTGTCCGCTCGTCCGTCAAGGACGGTAGCAATAAAGCAGCGAGGAATCATGCACTTTCCCATCGACAGAACAATACATACCACAGCTTTTGGTGTGCCACTAGTTGTCTGATAATAAATAAATGACTAAGTACTTGTCATGCATTTTTGAGTGTTGTGCAACTCCAGCACCATTGGATCCAATACAATACAATCATTATTGCAACCACTGGATCCGCGCTTTGACATTTAAAATGAAATGGGTCTTTAAATTGACCGTCCCAAGCTATTTTAACACTTCTTATTCCAATATTAGTAATTGTAACTCCACACAGCAATGCCAAAGGGACTCATTCAGAAACACCCTCAGTAAATTATGTTAGTGCCAAAGAGAACCCGTTCTATTGTCAATCTTGATTTGAAGATGGGCAATTTAACATGGTTTCAATGACAGATGGCATCTGTGAAGTGAGACCCTAAGGTTAGAAGTATGTGATATGATGAAACAGAAGACACCAGTCAAATTTGTTAGCGAGTGCCCCACCTTCATGAACACGCCACAGCTTCCCATCTAAACTTCGTCAGCATATAATATATATCGGGTGGCACTTCAAAAGCGATAACCCCACTGAATATAGAATTATTTAAAAAGTATCAGGACTTTTGATATTGCACACCCATTACTATATGCATTTTTGCCACCATCAGTGAACATTGTAGACACATTAAAAATAATAATAATATTTTTTTAAATCCGACACCAAAAGCTAAGGGACGCTAAAAAAAATATAAAAAAATTGACTAGGTACTGAATATGGCAATCTGATTAAAAATAGCTCTACTGGTTTACCAGTTATTAAACAGTAGAGCTAATTTCAATCAGATTGCCGACTACGGAATTGTCAAAAAAGTAAACATTCTACTATTTCACACTCTTTACTCTTACTATATGTGTATTTCAATACTTATTACTATATGGATATTTTCTACATTCAATGAAAATTGTAGGCCCATTGGTCAAATATTGTTAAAATAGCAGCAGACTCAAAATTGTAAGCAAAAAAATGTAACGCCAAAAGCTAAATAAAATTGTACCTTTGTTTACTTGAAAAGATGGTCAATGTGGCCTCAAATTATTATTTTCCATGAGGAAATCGATTTTCAGATTTCTTCCCATTTCTCTCATTTTGTCCTTTAGTTCATTCCTCAGGAATACTGCCGTGCCGTAAACAATGTCTGACGGATAAGACTAGCTTATGGCGTCCCTTTTTTTCTTTTCTTTTTCAAATTTAACTTTCACTTTTAGAATCTGTTGCTATTTTAACAATATTCACTAAATATGGCAAGTGTGAAATATCATAACTATTGACACTATACTTTTTAGACAATTCCATATTCAATTGGGTTGTCGTTTCAGTGTCTGCGCTAAGTGGTGACAGCACTTTCACTTGCCCGGTTCTATTTTCTCTTGCCCTAATAATACTTTCTAAAAAAAACACCACAATATTGCAACACATTATAAGATAAAACACGAACAAACCAAAATCGGTCGCCAGGCGGGTAACCTTGCTGTGGTTTTTCAATCGCCCGTCGTCGTTTTCAGTCGCCAGGGGCGATCGTTAAGTTCGAACAATGTCGTTTATTGGGGCGA
>JAECMU010036020.1:516-17685 GCA_016106625.1 Dracogyra subfuscus
ATCAAGCCCCCCAGGTGGGGTGGGGTGGGGGTGGGGGGTTGGGGGGATCAAGTCGAGAGTACAGGCGACAGCGTCTAGCTTCATCGAGAGTCAGCTTGGAAGTGTGGCGTTTGAAACATTTGCCCATTACATGTATTCATAAGAACCCTGTGGAACATCCACTACATAGATGGTCGACAGCATATCGGAATCTGTGTTTTGTTTCCACATAGTTCGTATAGTTATCACAAAAGAAGTTAATTTTGCGAAATGGACTTGGTCTGTCGTGAGTTTACAGTTTTAGCTTACTGTACGACATAGCGTTGAAATGTACTGTGGTATTTACTGTTGCAATACATCTGTCACGCCATCTATATTTGATTTATGATTGTAAAAACAAGTCCACAAAAACGAGTTTGCTCCCTGTTTGGTGTAGCGAATCCAATTAGTTTAAGCACTCCAAAGTGTCTCTCATTTTAAATACAGTGATCAACGGCCATCTTAGAGTTGCAGATCAAGATGACTTCATGCTGCAACAACGAACTCATCCAAATACTGTACACCCTCCTTGTGCAAACAGACACTTCCTTTATGGTTCAGCCGGTGTTTTTTTTTTTTTATTATCAATGTGGTGGGAATTCGATTTGATTGTCCAGATGAACTAAAATAGCATAAGAACCCCACCATTTGTGGTCCGTTTATTCTTGAGTTTATATTAAGTGAGACAGAGGGGGGTGGGAGGTATATGGCATTTCAAAGAAATATATCTTGCAATTTGCATACGAATGCTAACGAGAACCCGTCGACTTCTATTAGTAACATGGACCTGGATTATCTGCAATTCGTTCCAGTGACAAGATTGTGTGCAGGTTTCAGTTTCATTTTATTTTCAATTTTATATTCAACTAATGTTCAAACCTTTAGCATAGACCATATATAATAACAAAAAACACACAGAAGTATGCATAAGATCTGATTAAAGAATAACAATATGTTTATTACTGAAAAGAAATAAATTAATAACAAACACAAAGTACATATATAATAGAAGAAAAAAAAGCCCACTGTAGTTGTTAAGTTAAAAAGGTCGATATCATTGCATGTTTACTACTGGTAATGGTTCCAGTGGTCGAGAAGATGTTAAGTTAACAGTGAATGACAAAATATTTAAACACGTTTTGTTCACATATTTAAAAAAAATAAAATAATAATAATTAAAAAGAAAAATAAGACAGGTCTCATCACGTTCTTGTAAAGCAATGATCTTTCGTACTAAATAAACAAAAACAAATTAAACTTCTTACTGAAGAAAAGAAAGAAAGAAAAAAAGCTATTCAACATGGTCTTTTTTATGTTTACAAAAATTGATAACATAATTATGCAACATTTGATTGCTCACAACCATTAATTTTGGTACATATGGCTACAGGCCTGGAATGTCCCATGACAATTAACAACCCAACTTGCTCAGTATTCTTTATGAAGGAAGCATGACTATAAAAACATTGTTTAAATAAATGTATATTTAAAAAAAAATAAAAAAAAATAATCCACAACCTTATGAACAAGACTGCAATAATGTTATCAACATAATAACACACATTCCTCCAACATGCACCACTTAAAAAACTGCATGTTTTAATTTTTACATTCTGTACACAATGTAAATGTATAAAAGGTAATGACTCTTGAGTAAATACATATTACACAATCATGTTGACCTATGAAGGTCCACACGTGTGTAAATCCCAATACTCAAACAGTATACATATATAATACAGTTGGTATAGTAACAGCTAGGCTATCTGTTAAAGACACATTTCTCACTAAGTAGTCAACATGGTTCTGACTAATATAGTAGTGTTTTGACGCTGAAGTATCAGACTCTATAAGAGTCTCGAGTCTAGAATTTTAAAAGTTTTATAAGCAGGGCCCCAGGTCTAGTGCTTGTAAAACTTTTGAGTCCAGACACGATCTCTAATGACGTCATACACATATAATTTGCATGGCGTTGTCTTTATGTTAGTGCCCCAGACTCTGTTAGAGTCAAGTCTAGCCTCTAAACCTTTTATGAGCACCAAATCTGGTCATTGTAATAAATGTAGTACAAATAGATGAAACTGGATTTAACATCTCTATAATTAAGAAATAACTATTAGGATATATTTTATCCACTACAAAAAAATGAACTATCAGAAATGCACTGGATACACACATAAAATATAACTGATATATAATTTTAGTCAAATTAAAAAGTTTTTGTTCAAACATGTTTTCTACGGACTGTGCTAGGTCCCATCTCCAAAGACTACAAAGTGAGAAATGTTCCTTTAACCGTGTTGTATAAAAATAATACTTGGTTATACACTCGTTTAAAGACAAAAAATACATTCTTCTTAATTATTCTACTTTAGTCTTGGCCCTTGGTGTACAACAAAGCGTATGATATTGTTACTGACATCACTGATCCTGTAATAACTTCAATATTGTGTACTCCAGATTGTAGAAGCTTTAGTCAAGATTCTTGATAACCAGTGAATCTTTTAGTCATGAGTCTAAACTGCCAGCGATATTCTGTAGTCTAAGCAAGTGACATAATTTAGACAATATCCTTTATTCAAGCTTCTAGACCATCAGAGGTGTCCTATAGTCAAGACTTTAGACTGCCAGTATATCCTTTTATTAAGGTTCCAGATTATGAGTAATATTAGTATAGATTTCTGACTACAATTTATATCATTTAGTATATACTTGACTACCAAAGATACCCAGTATCAAATCCAGTTTATTACAAGTAGTCCAGAAAGTGCACCAACTGGTCAAGCGGTGCCCTCAATATTTATATTATAATGTGGCTTCTTTTTTTTATAGTGATCAAGGTAACCCAATTTAAGGCTTTTGGGAGGGGGTAGAGAATCCCTGCTCACTCACTTGTTACACCATTATTTTTCTATCACAGATGTAGAAACTGATACAGTATCTTTGTTTAGCAACACAAAACAGAAAATACAGAGTTAATTGATTGGCTGACTGACTAACTAGTACACTGATCAATTCCCTCACTCAACTGATTGCTATAGCATGACAAGATATACATGTAGGAAAGCATCTTATTCCTAAAACAATTTAGACTACAAGCACTCAAAACATATTGCACACTGCTTGTACTTAACAGTGATGACTAGTCATAAAGTCAAAATGCTTTCCAATGATTCTTTTACAAAGCAATTTAGGGCTCTTGCCGGGTTTTCTCTCCCTGTACACTCGGGGTTTCTGCCAGAGGATACGAAGGGTAGAATACGAAGGGTAACATTACACACCTTAAATCTTGGAAAATAATGAATACATTTTTTTGAATAATTTTTACAATGTGTCACAGTACATGAAATGTAGTTTTGGATTTCAAACCTATAACCACCTAGCTGGGGCACTCATGGTCTGTTTTGTTTTTGTTAATTATTCCCCGATTTTATTTTTCTTCTGGCAGATATAACAAGCTTCAAGTCTGAACTAAAATAATACTTCATTACATTTCTTGACAAAAAATAATTGTGAAAGTGCATTTTTGCTGTTTCAGTTACTGGGTATTTGAGAAAAACCGAATCAACAATGGTATGTACAACCTAGAAAGGGTTGTGATATTGCAAGGAAGCTCATTTCCATACCACAATTATACTTCTTTTTTCTCTCTTACCTTTATCTTTTATCAGTCGTTATTATGTAAGTTGTTTGGGTATATCCATTTACATGGCTCGAAATAATGCACAAGGCTATAAATCAATCGACCATTTGATTCATGCTTACATGCACCAAGTGTTCAAGGACAGCTAAAGGCTATATAAAACCAGCTGACATATATCACCTTTCACTAAAAGCTTGGTCATCCACACCAAAAGCAAACAGTGCTGAAATCATGAAAAGAACTATCAATAAGCTTGTTCTCATATTTCTCTGTGTACAGATTCTACATCAGGCCTCTCAAAATTGTGAGAATGGTCGTTTCACCCACGCATTGTTCTATTTTCTCTTTTGTTCATTCACACAAAATTCAGGGAACAATTTTCATGAACATAATGATGAGCGTTACGCCAATAGAAAATAGGTTATCTAAACTTGATTTTGCATAACCAATAAATGGGTTACACAAATGGTCAATTCTTAGAGGTCTGTGCATGCACATTTACTTACAGTTAACATAACATTTCTATATCCACCAGTCGGTGGAATGGTTCAATGGACACAATTTATTTCAACAAAAATTAAAATGTTAATGATTAACACTGAAAGTTAGCCATGGTGCTGAAATTATTAGCTAACTTTTCTCAACAGTGGTGTTGGGTTACAAGATCCTGATTATATAAGAACACTTTCTCTCTTTTTTTCTTCTTCTTTCTTTCTTTCTTTCTTTCTTACTACAATACAGGAGTTATCATTCCAATTTCTAATTTCGGGACTGAGTAAGTTATGTTGTAAAATAAGTACTCCTCTAAACCGGACAGGCTCGGGACCAAGTAATTTGTAGTACATAGTCCAGTTCGATCTAGTACATAGTGTATAATCCAAATACTCCACTGTGATAGAGTACATAGTCCATAATCCCATAGCCAAGTTATAGTGCACAGGCCGCAATCCCACAGATCAGTTGAATATAGTATATGGTCCATAATCTCATATTTCAGTTCGATATAATAGATGCACATCAATACAGTCCCAAGTTTGCAGACTACTTAGTCTGTAGTTTGTAATACAAATACATACATTACACAGTCTTTAGTCTAGTCTAGTCTTATTACATACATAATAGTTTGTAGACAGTCCATAATCCAGTTAGATACAGTGCTGTGAAGTGGTCCCTAGTCAGTGTAGAGAGTACACAATCCTCTCACAAAAGGCAACATTAAACAAACGTTTTATGCTGTTACAAGATTTTGTCAAATGCTGGTAACAAAATACATCTAAAAGACATCTGCATAACAGTGATGCCAAAAACCTAAGTACAATATTATATTTGGCCACAGTATCGTTATCAATAGTTTGATCACCTTTGTTGCAAAGATGTCAAACATTCAAGAAAGTTTAAAAAGAAAACGAAACATAAAATGGTGATTATCAAATCATTAACCACATACATGTAGACATTATATGAATAGGTCTACATATACACATTACATGAACAGGCCTACATGTAGACATTACATGAATAGGCCTAGGTCTACATATACGCATTGCATGAATAGGTCTACATGTGTACATTACATGAATAGGCCTAGTCTATATGTAAACATTACATGATAGGCCTAGGCCTACATATACACATTACATGAATAGGCATACATGTACACATTACATGAATAGGCCTAGTCTACATGTACACATTACATGAATAGGCCTAGGTCTACATGTACACATTACATGAAAAGGCCTAGGTCTACATGTACACATTACATGAATAGGCCTAGGCTACATGTACACATTACATGGATAGGCCTAGGTCTACATGTACACATCACATGAATATGCCAATATGTCCTTTGGCACAAGCTTGTAATAAGCTTATATATTACAAATCAGACAGCAATAACCCTAGTCTTAATGAATAGAAAAATATAAAGAAAAGTAAATTTTTCAACTACAACGTTTCACTTGTGCATATGGCAACTAGTAAATGACAGTACTTCTTAGAGCAGGAACATAAGAAAATAACAAAAACAATGCCATTTGTATTAACAGTGTGATAATAACAATACCATGACAGTGTCATACCGTTACTTTTCACAAATATAATTTATCATCAGATCAATGATATATCAAATATAGGTCACAGATCAACTTTTAGCACACTGTAGTAAATACAAGGTAAATACAACCACCTAATTGAGTACAATCTTATACTATGTACAATACAAAATTAGATTACATATACACATGTAAGTACACTATGAGGTCAGTTCAACTGCCTGGATCTAGTAAGTAAATCTCCCCATTCATAATTACTAAAGTAGGTCACATTATGAGGTCACAAATTCAATTTGAGGTCCACAAGTCACATTAAAAGGTCAGTACGGCTACCTAATAAAATTTGATCACTTACAATTAGGGCATGTCACAAGGTCAGCTCGACTATACCTAGTAATTAAATGTGATCTTGAATTTGTAAGTCACACTATGATGTTAGCTCAACTAGCTATTGGTAATAACATCGGTCACTGTACAGGTCAGTCTAATAAACTGGGCCCATATTGTCGAAGCTCTCTTAGCGTTACGAAATCGTAAAAACATCGTAGGGTGTGACGTCACTACAGCACACGCCATAGTGACGTCACAGCTTACGATAATTTTACGGTTTCGTAGATTAAGATTGCTTCGAAAATATGGGCTATGCATGTGTATAGGATTGTGGTAATTCCATACAATTAACATTCCTTTATCACAATTAATATTTCATAATCATATGTGGATCAAAATGAACAGTGCTTGCATTTTGTTTATTCTTAGGTCTATGAGACATGGATTGAATGTGGTGGTGGTGGTGGTGGTGGTGGTTGTGGTGGTGGTAGGAGTGCTACCCTATTACAATTAGGCATTTTTCCTGAAATTTGTAGAGGCCTGATATATGAATGGAAGGAAGGAAATGTTTTGCACTCACATTTACACAATATCAAAATGTTTGTACCCAATGGCAGGATATATGTATATTACCACATGACATGAAAAACCTGGTTACCCAGATCACTATTTTTCACAAACACCTGAACTGAGATTCTTCGATAAAAAAACCCAAAAACATTATAAACTTGTTTTGTGTGGGATACATACATGTAAATGGAATTTGTATCAATAAACAAATATGGAAGTAAAGAAAAAAACAATAATAAAAATATATATATATATAAATATATAAGTTAATGGAGGAAAAAAAAGTTATTTGGATGGAATATGTGACATGTATGTAACTTTAACATACTTTTCGTCCTGGTCCAATTTAAAGGCTAATCCAATGGCAATGACGGGATGTATATAAGTCTGTAAGAAGAGATGAAAATATATCCAGGGAGTATATAATATGTACAAATACATTTCTAACTTGCACCTTTAGCTTATATAAGCCATCTACCAAACAGACACCCAGTTCCTAAAACCCATTTCTATCTCTGACTATAGTATAGTACCGGTACAGTATAACACACGTAACCAATCTGCAGATTTCCATGTGTATGCCTATACCCATTCCCATAACTGGTTATTTGAATAATATACAGCACCAGTATTCATATATTACATATCTTTCTTACACACCTGTTATTTTTGATAACTCTTACAGAGTTAATACACATATGTGCAATAACATTATAAAGACATACGACTGGCTGCTCCTAGTCCTAGCTGATGACCCACCAGTGTCATATCATCCAATGAAGAAAACAAAAAAAACATGGTCAAATCGATCACTCTGCGACATACAAATTAAGCTGAAATTGATTTGTCTGTGATGCACAAGTTAACTGTAACTAAGAATAAGTTCTAGGACTGTACATAGGTTCTCATTGGAAAAGATGTTTAAATTTATTTTTAAAACTGTTTTCTGAAGATATGTAAGAAACAGAATAATACATTTGTGTCTGTTAAATACCCCTTATTTTACACCTCATTATTTAAAAATGTATACAACTAGCTTTTACTCATTCATTATGTTTTTAAATCAACTTGTAAACAGTATCTAATGGCCATTCATGTAGTATTCTCTATCTACAAATAAGTTATTATAACTAGAACTTAAACCCATTTCCATTACTGGTAGTTACGGTCGCTTTTCATTAAAGAGATTCTGTGCTTGATGTGTGCATTTCCATATTTGTGTCTTCACAAATGGATTACTATTAAAAATTTGATATCATGAAAATATACTTTTAAGCCACTTGTAAACACTTCATGTTATAACATCACCGCTCTGAAAAGTTGAGCACAGAAAAATGACTTATTAATATACTTTTTATACATGCTGGATGCTGACAAATGAAAACGTATATGCATTATATCGATAAATGTGAATGTTAACTGGTATTAATGCAGGCACAGCGGAAGCAGACATGGGGGAGGGGGTGCACAGCAAAGTTTCTTGGGTATTTGGAGGTATACTCCCCTATAAAAGTTTGAAAACTAGATGTCCTGAAATGCAAGTTCCTGCATTCTATACAAGTAAATTTTATTTCTGCTTTAAGATTTATTACCAATCTTTTTTTATTCAGAATTATTGATTATTGGGGAAACTTAGAGCCCTCCCCCCTGCTCCGCCATGCCTGTAATGGAAAGCAGATCCTAGAGTAGCACAATATACCATATTACAGACTAATGTCGGAGTAGCTGTAGGATATATATATATATATATATATATATATATAAGATATATATACATATATAATACCATACAATACAGATAAATATATAGCAAAAATATGAATAGAAGATGGACAGGCATCACTTCTATTTGATGACCAATGTCAGACGGAGACCTGATTCTAAGATGCTGAGGCAGTCCTCACCAGGAAAGGCAAATTGATCGCCTTGCAACAAAATTGTTAACACATATTATCTGAAACTTTGTGTGATTGCTCACCTACGTAGTTCCAATTGAGGAGAGTGATCTTCAGCTCTTGGCAAACACTGAAAAGTGACTCTTTTGACAGATTTGTTCATGCATAACATTCCTGAATATTTAACAAATGCAATGTATGGTAAGAAAAAAAAAATATATTTATATATATACATACATGACAATGTGTATTCGATATGAGGTGTCAAAATGAAGTCCACGGTGCTCATCATGTTTAAAAAGTACATTATAGCAGACAGAAAAATAGATGGCTATTACAGAGATGCCAACCCTAGTTGGAATGTCATAAGAATCCAGGCTTTCAAAAATAGGAATCCCCCCCCCCCCCAAAAAAAAAAATAGGAATGTTGTCAGGAACACGTGTTTTGACATTTTAGTAAAGTCAAGTTCAAGGCCATACCAAATCGGCAAACATCGGGGCTGTTCGGAAGACAGATTTCTAGACTGGTTTATTCTATATCGCCACACTTGCTATGCTCGCTATTTTATGGAACATGGCAGAAAAACAATCTACGATTGTTGACAGTGAAGAGGGAAAAAGGTTGATTTCGCCAGTGTTAACCAAATTTGTGCTTTTCCAAAATACGAGTCGACACCAAATTATGATTTTCTTTCTAAAAATAGGAACTGCGAACAAGACAATCATAATAGTGTAATCTATGCTTTAAATCTGTAATGATTCTGCCAAATTTGTAATGGTTGGCATCTCTGCTATTACAATGAAATCACTTCAAACCAACACCCTCGGCACCAAGTAAAACTCTGACTGGAATGTTGTTTTTTTCTCACAAATTTCCAAGATTTCCAGAGGTAGTGAAGTCTTGTACTGGTGAATGTGTACGAACACGGAGAAACTGAGACACAGGAGTTTTATAATGTGACAGTTGGTCTTCCAGAGCGTTACAACTCCAACCGCCATTCTCACAATCTTTTACTTCACAAATCAGCTTGGGTCAGGAAGGGACAATGTTGTCTCCAATTCACTCCCGTTATAATATACGTCTGCATTGACAAAAATGTTTGCTGAAGAGAAAATACTAACCTATGGCAACTTGTCTATTGTAATTTTAAACCAATAAAATTTGCAATGAATAAAGACAAAAAAACAAAACAAATAATTACTCCTACTTTTAGGTCCTGACATATGCTAGACCTTGACCTATGGTAGACCCTGACCCTGACCCTGATCTACGGTAGACCCTCACCTGACCTACGGTAGACCTGGTCGTTTAAGGGAAGCTATCATTCTCACTCCCCACCACTCATCTGGGACTAGTTCAATGAGAGTAATGAATTTTCAGCTTCCCTTAGCATGTCCATTTATACGGCATTAATATTGTAATATATGAAAAAGCAGCAAGGGATCTTTTATATCTTTTGTAAGTTAGGGGAGCAATTAATCACTACCCTAAAAAAAAACAAAAAAAAATCAAATTGAGGTCTTCTACTACACTTCATATCACAGCTATGGCAATTGCTGTCACTCCAATCATTAATTTCAAGCCCTGGTTGCTTTGAAAAACTAAATTCTATACATCATGACTCTTGGTTCCTCATAGCAACCTCAGTTTCTGTGACTTTAGTCAATCTCGTACTTCCCATCTGGCTGTATGGTTCCTCTGGGAAATCCGGGTCGCCTGATGGAGGCCATTGAGTAGGAAGAATCCGCGTTGCTCATGACAACTGGGTTCTGCCGGTCTTGGCCGTCCTGCAGGTGGTCTCCAAAGGAGTCGGTCATACTGTAGAGAAGTTTCTCCTTCATCGTCCTCGTCCGCCTCACGTGCTTCGGTTTCCCCGTCTTCAGTGACACCATCTCTGGGGTGAACGACGTGCCGAACAGGCGGATTCTGAAATCAAAGGCAAATCATTCAATTGCAATACAAAAAAGGAAAATATGTTTTTCCCCATACTTTGTTTTTAAAATGAACTATAAATTTGAAATAAATATCTTGAAACACTATACCATTCAACTGGAATACAAAAAAAGGAAATCATTTTTTTTTAATAAATATACATGTATATACCTTTTTTAAATGAACTATTTATACCAATTTGAAATAAATATCTTGAAACACTATACCATTCAACTGCAATACAAAAACAAGAAAATATGTTTTTATTATATATACTAGCGGGAAAAAGTTCCTGTGCATGGTAAAAAATTGAATAAAATCATAATTGCAAATTGTAAAATAATAACATGTTCAGGAGACATGTGCCCAACCATTATGTTCAAAACTTTATCCTCGATATTGCAATCGCACGTGTTGTTTGTGTGCCACACGTGCAAGACTCGTAACCAGATTTGCTGATCATGTGGTACAGGTGCACATGTCCTTGTTAATTTTGCAACGGAAAACGGTAGAGGCCTAAACCACTGTCAAGAAAAACAACTCTGATTAATTTTAAACAGCTTTTACGCCATGCCACGCCTATCTGAATTTGAACGTCATCACGCGGTCGGGATTCTCGAAACTGGAATGGCACATAACGAGGTCGCAAGACGTTTTGGTGTGCATCAAAACACGATACAGAATTTGTGGTGACGTTATCAACAGCAAGGCAACACCAGAGACAGACAACGTTCAGGCCGCCCGTGTGTGACGTCACAAGCACAGGACAACCATATTCGGGTAACATATCTTCTGAATCGATTTCAGGCGGCAACTTTGACAGCCAGAACCATCCCTGGTTTGAAAGCAATCAGTGCCAGGACAGTTCGCAACCGTTTATTGGAGCACAACATCAGGCCACAACGCCCAGCAATACGTCCTATTCTGCTACAATGTCACCGATATGAGTGTCTAGCATGGAGTAGACGGCACTTACGATTCACCCGTCGCGACTGGTCAGGTGTGCTATTAACCGATGAGTCCAGATTCCTTGGACAGTAGTGATGGTCAAAATCGAGTCTACAGACATCTTAACAAACACTACGCTGATGCTTGCGTTGTGCAGCGTGCAGGTTTCAGCGGCGGGAGCGTCATGGTGTGGGGAGGCATCACATCACACGAAGACGCAGCTGGTGATTGTAGCTGGAAATCTGACTGCCGTACGCTACAGGAATGAGATCATAACACCGCATGTGCTCCCGTTCCTTCAAGGTCAATGTGGCGCTGTCATGTTGCAGCAAGACAACGCTCGCCCTCACGTCGCACGTGTAGTGAACGACTTCCTGAGACAGCAGAATTTCAACACACTGCCTTGGCCTGCTGTTTCGCCTGACCTGTCATCCATTGAGAACGTATGGGACGAAATGGAGAGATGCCAAACCAGCCATTGACCTTGAACCAACTGGGTTGTGAACTTGTTCAGGTCTGGAACAACATCCCACAAGGGTTTCTGAACCATCTGGTGTCATCAATGAGACCTCGTTGTCAGGCCTGTGTGCACGCACACGGTGGCCATACACAGTATTGACATTGTGAACTCCCTTCTTTATGACCCAGAGATTGGTAACAACAATGCCAGATGTTTTTCTTCTGGATTTGGTATTGTGCGTAAATGACAAATAAATAACGTATGCAATAATTGTGTTGATTTAATTACAAATAAGAAAATCACACCACTTTTAGTAATGCACAGGAACTTTTTTCCGCTAGTATATATACTTTTTTTTTAAATGAACTACTCATACAAATTTGAAATAAATATCTTAAAACACTATACCATACATTTTTAAACCAATTCTACTGCATGTAATGTAAGTACATGTACTCTTATACAAAAGGATTCGACATACATTTTCCAACTTACAAGACCCTCTCCTAATTACAAACATAACATTTTACAAAAATGCAACTTTTCAATCAATAAATAAAATGAAATAAAATGAAATAAATTCAATAAATAAATATGTCCATAATTCTATGAATTTCAATATTGCACTACTTTAAGCAATGCTTAGAAAAGAAATAAATAGTTTGGGCCATATTCTTTATTGCAAATTAATAAAATAATTGTTATTATCATTTTTGATGTTTACAAAGTATGAAATCAAGAACTGCTTTACACACTTATGTATGAACATCGTTGCATAAATGTGCAATCCTGTTCATACAGGGTGTAAAGTATTTTTGTGGTTTATGCATGTTTCTTCGTGAACGTCAAAAACTATCACGTTTAAAACTCAAAACAACCAATCAACATATTTACCTCTGAACAGCGAACAGTGTGACAATAATGACAATGGAAAGAACATCCACTGTTACCCACAGTGTCAGATAGCTATTTGGAGACTGCAATAAAAACAAATGTAAATACAAAAAATAATAATAATAGCTATTGTTTGGATTTAGTTGGATTTATCTGTTTTTACCAACCAATTACACAATTGGTTAGAATTATATGTACATAAGAAGGATTTTAGTTATACGTACCATCAAACAATTGTTGTGCTCACTGGTATACACCCTAATTTTACTTTTAATAATTACACATGTATATAGAATTATATAGAAAATTACAGTTAACATTTTCTCTCACAATCGATTAAAACAAAATATAAACAGAGAATGACAACATTGTGGAAGGAACGGTCATATGTAAACGAAGCATGCACCTCAGGCAAGACAAGGACTTGATATTATAGCGAAATGTTTTTTTATATTTTTACTTATTTTTTGAACACTTTTCTTGTTACGTAAAAACAAACTGAAAGTATTTACAAAAAAATATTTTTGTGGGAGGATGGGACAGACTATAAATGCCATTTAGGCAGAGTAGGATTAAACAAAGATTCCTGAGAAATAAATGTTTTGTCTACCATAAACATTTTCAGTGCACTGTGATGAACATCCACAGATGCAACTATAAACCAAGTTTCATTGATCTAGATCTTATAGTTTGTGAAAAACCAATCTAAACACAAAACTTTAAAGCAAAAGTTGATGCTGATGCCGCTATTGGAAAAATAATACTTATATCTCCCATTTTCGTTTAAAAAACAAAAAGTGACAACAAACGAGTATGTAACACACAGACTAAATAAGAACTTACCAAATGCCACACTGGACGGTCGACAGAGTCGATCATGTGACACATATTTGTCGTAACAGAATGAATGCCCATGCACCAGTAGAGAGAGAAAAACCACTTGGAGTTCACCAGATAAATGTTCACCGACATGTTGGCATTCTCGTACTCTCTGTCAACAGACAAAAACACATCATTATTAAACAGGATATCCCTAGTTTTTACTTTGCAGCGATAGAAATAAGCAGAATGTTTCATTTGTCCACTGGACAAGTACAGTCAAACCTGTCTTGGGGGTCACCTGTACTCAGCGGTCACCTGCCTTAAGTGGCCACTCTTTTTCTTCCCAAACGATTTTTAATGTAAATGCACTTATAATAAGCTGTCACCTGTCTAACATGGCCAGCAGCCACCTAAATCGGATCCCAAATCGCCAAAATATCTGTGTTAAGCGGCCACTTACTATGATAATACACCGCATAAAACAGGAATCATTAAATGAAAAAACAAAACAAACTTGTTGATAACGGTTAATTTAATACATTCCATTTGCATTATTTCTGAAGGAGACGACATGTCAAAAGTTGATTTATAGTCAACTGTGAAGCACACATCCGTTGATTAGCAGTACAGATGGTAAAACAAGAAACAACAATAAGTATTTTAAAGACTGTGGCAACCTGTACTCGGCGGCCACCTGTCTTTAGCGGCCACTTTTATCTACTCCCTTATATGACCACTTAAGACAGGTTTGACTGTACATCGAGAAATCTACTTATCCAGCAATATTGTCACTTGTCTAAATAAACTGTTTTGTTTTATTCAAGTACAAGGACAGTTTGTTTTTTTAATTACTCAAAATTAAACTCAAAGAGAGAGAGAGAATGAATAAGTGAGAATTGTCAGATAATGTCAAAGTGTTTGCTTGCAACAATAAACTGTTGAACCATTTTAAACATTTCAACATTTTTTTGGTCATCAAAATTTGGATTTCCACTGGACAACCATCGAGGTACATTATGTTTATCCGAGCAGATTTTTACTTGTCAGGACTACCCGACAAGTGTTTATTTTAAACATTGCATTGTAACACGTTTATGATTAACAGATCCCTTTTGATGATTAAAATTACATACTAAAGCTATTTTTCAGTTTAGAATATCAGCATCTGTAAAAACAAGGTCTTTGTTTGTGGTAACTCAATCCAGAGTTTAATTACCCTCCAATAATTCTGCAGGTATGAAATAATATATATTACGACTGCAATTAAATGAAACACATTATCTCAAACTCACTGGATATATATTATATACACACTAGTTTTCTAAACAAGAAAATGTCTTGACTATGTAATTGTAGTCGCCAAATAGGCTCTATATATCAATGGAAACATCTTACAGTGGCTGCAAACTCAGGACAGATGATGCCAATAAAAGGTCCATTCTCACAGTTACATGTGTCGTACTTTGTTATTGATAATTCATGATGACACATGTAATTGTGAATGATAACTATAAAATAATCAATCTCAAGTTGTGGTCAAGTAGTGGTTAGTGGACGTAGCTGAACGTAGTGGAGGCTAACATGTAGTTGAACTTAGCTGAATGTATTTGAACGCATTGGTATCCGTACCGTACCATATTTGTCCTTGATGCTAACTTGGTATTAACTTGGGTGAGCCGTGATTTCCGATTTAATTTTTGGACATGTTCAAAAGAGCGGTACGTTAAAGGCTGAATTTGCATCCGTAGGCTAACGTACTGTGGCGAAGTATAACATACCTCTTAACGTACTCAACCATACTCTAGCGTACTCTGATACGCACAAAACCAATATCTGACCAGGTTTCGCGTGTAGGATTTTAGACTCTGTGGGTAGTTGCTAAATATAACATAGTTGGACCTTCTTTAGTGTAGTCTAGCGTAGTGTAGCGTACATGCTACCATAGTCTACCATACTCTAGCGTTGTCTTACGTGCCACTCCGTACCTGTCCGTGGGCGAGCCGGACTAACTAGCAAAGTCTAGCATAGTTTATCTTACTTTAACGTGGTGTACCTTACTTTAACATATTTATCCGTACCCTTCGGGGGCTCATCAACCAAAACCTGCCGTACCTTAATGTATTTCAATGTAGTTTAACGTAATTACACCACGTTTGACCCACGGTAATCTATCATATGGATCACTACATCCACTAACTGCTATGTGACCACAGCTTCAGTTTGTATAATTAATTAACATCTCTGGTACTGTCAAGGCTTTAAATTCTTTTTGAGAAGCGGGAAGCAATCTTTGCTTCTCAAAGTGTAACTTGGAAGCAAATTAACAAAACTGGGAAGTATTTCTAAACTTATGGGTGTGACTATAAAAAAAATCTCACTCATATGACTGAGGAGGACTTGAAACAAATGAAACAGAAAAAGAAAAGAAAAAGACGCACAAAACTAATAATGAGAAAAGCACATTGTGAATCTGGTGATGATTAGAGGCAGATAGAAAACATATTTTTCTTAAAGAGGAAACGGCACAATTCATCAAATAGGCATTAAATTGAAACAGATAATAATAAAAGTAGAAAAAAAGGAGGCACTTGTAATATTTTTCTTCAAGGGGAAAAGGCACAATTTGTCAAACAGGCATTAGATGAAAAAGATAATAATAAAAGTAGAAAAAAAAAAAAAANNNNGAGATTTTTAAAACCAGGAACACCCTATATACATACTTTATTTTCTTAGTGGAGAGTTACCGTAATGAGCGTGAACCACAAATACATTCAGCTATATGTGATGTTTAAAACCAGGAACACCCTATATACATGTACATACTTTATTTTCTTAGTGGAGAGTTGCCCGTAATGAGCGTGAACCACGGATACATTCAGCTCTATGTGATGTTTAAAACCAGGAACACCCTATATACATACTTTATTTTCCTGGTGGAGAGCTGCCCGTAATGAGCGTGAACCACGGATACATTCAGCTCTATGTGATGTTTAAAACCAGGAACACACTATATACATACTTGATTTTCTTAGTGGAGAGTTGCCCGTAATGAGCGTGAACCACGGATACATTCAGCTATATGTGATGTTTAAAACCAGGAACACACTATATACATACTTTATTTTCCTGGTGGAGAGTTGCCCGTAATGAGCGTGAACCACGGATACATTCAGCTATATGTGATATTTAAAACCAGGAACACACTATATACATACTTGATTTTCTTAGTGGAGAGTTGCCCGTAATGAGCGTGAACCACGGATACATTCAGCTCTATGTGATGTTTAAAACCAGGAACACACTATATACATACTTGATTTTCTTAGTGGAGAGTTGCCCATAATAAGCGTGAACCACAAATACATTCAGCTCTATGTGATGTTTAAAACCAGGAACACACTATATACATACTTGATTTTCTTAGTGGAGAGTTGCCCGTAATGAGCGTGAACCACGGATACATTCAGCTCTATGTGATGTTTAAAACCAGGAACACACTATATACATACTTTATTTTCTTAGTGGAGAGTTGCCCGTAATGAGCGTGAACCACGGATACATTCAGCTCTATGTGATGTTTAAAACCAGGAACACACTATATA
>JAECMU010036024.1:0-20611 GCA_016106625.1 Dracogyra subfuscus
CATTCATATTCCTTAAATAAAAACATTTCAATGGCAATTTGACAATGAAAGCTGTCCAGCGTTGAGAAAACAAAAAAACGTTAGGCCCTAATTTGTTTTGATGTAAGGACCTCCAAAATGACGTCATTCGAGTTTGACGTCATTTCCATTCAAAAATACACCGCGCCACATATTCTTACGTCATTTGAATATGTAGTAATGGCTGACTGGAATTAAAGTTGCGTGTACAGTTTACAAAAACACGTTATATAAAGCTTGAGATTATATGATAAAGAGATTATTACCCTCGTGTATTTCGGTATCGTCAATATCATATATTAGGATACCGAAAAACACTCTGGTAATAACCTCTATATATTAATACAGCTTTGTTTAAAATACTAATTTGGATATTATAATTTATGTTATAAAATATTTTGTCCTCATATTGATGTTTGGTCTGTAATTCCTTTTTTTAGTTTATTATAAATTTAAAATATTGTTTTCTTTTTACAGGATGAATATTTGGCCCTGGTGGCAAGACTTATTTTGCATGTTAAAGATTATAGTAAGTGATTAATCTTATATATTATATTAATCATTGTTAACAAAATCACCAGTGTTTCGTTCATACATTGCTCATGCAAGGTTAATTTTATGTCACCTATAGAGGGGATGATTTTCCGTTTCAGATTTTGACACATTCCATTTCAGGTTTTTGCAGATTCTGTTTTTTTTCTATTTCTGTTTTTCCCCCATACGAGTTCACTGATACGTTTTCTGTTCATGCAAGTTTGTTTTCCATACAAGTTTTCTGTTCATGCAAGTTTGTTTTTCATACAAGTTTTCTGTTCATGCAAGTTAGTTTCCATACAAGTTCACCGCATCCTGTCCTGTCGATCGTTTTCAGTTTCAACAGTTTTATAACAACAGCCTTTAAATAAATATATTTGTTGAGAATTATATATTCAGAGTCAATTTAAGGATCCGCGGTGCTTATAGCACAAATAACAGCGGGGCCAATTCCCTTAATATATTTTTTGCAAACCCCTCGGGGAGAGGGGAAAAATGACCTGGCGAAAATGTACTCATCACAGTGGGACCACTTGAATCACAGGGACCGTAGCACATGCTACATGTGTTACTAGAATAAACCAGAAAAAAGAAAAAGAAAATACTATTTTTGTGTTCAATTTAAGAAAACAGTCGGTTCAGAAATATATAACCATGGGACAGACTATAAATGTGAAATGCTACCGTACAGATTAATGAATATGCCTGAAGTTTTAAAAAATTACATTTTCCAATGAAAGCATCAGGTAAATCGGTTATGCTAAATATCGAAATTGAATGTACTAGAAATCTTATTATATAATCAACATTCTAAAATTGTATTAGTATATGTTTATTTTTGTATTTCAAATTAACACTGTTTAAAGTGACATGGGTAAACAGTCACATGCTTTGTTGCAAGCTTTCGACAATTAAGCATAACCTCAGAGAATGAACCGTTCTGAAAGCATTTAGGCATACAGTGCGCACCACTAAAGTTGGCATACAAAAATACTATGCATATATTATAAATATTGAATGTTAAAATTACAATAAAGGTTTGTAATGGTGCTTGAACCAGAAATACAACTTTTGAAGGTTGTATTTAAAAAATCGAGAATTCCGTTTCAGTTACTGAATTCTGCAATTCTGACCGTTTTTCCACAAATGCGGAAAATCATCCCTTCTAGTCACCTATATCTTGTTCATGCAAACTTTAGGGCAGCATTTACATGGACATAACTGGTTACACAAAAATCAATGGGTTACTAGATTTTCATTTTATATAACCCTTATGTAGATTTTTGATTCACAAAGGCCTTATTTTAATATGAAATAATGCTTAGTCTTTTAAAAGCTTTCAAATATACTCTTCAAAAAAAAGTAGGGGAACCTGAAATGTTAATGTTAATATCAACTATTAGACCGGACATATGTTTTGGCCACAGACATTCTAGTAAAGAACGTTAAGGCCTGTTTATCAACATACCTAAACATATTCCATAGCTTGCATGTACATCATGCAGTTGTCCCATACACATACGTGGGATGTCAGTCTTGATTTTGACAATGTCCAGGAATGTTGATTAATCACTGTGGAACATTATTTCTGTCAATTTTGTTCATTCTGTTGATCATACAGTTGTTATTGTTTTGTTTTTAGTCATTTTTATTGTTTGAATTTGTGATTTGTTGATAAAAGAATGTCAACTTTCAAAATTTCACTTCTGACCCCATTTGTCCTTCAAGATTTTTATAGGTCATAAAACCTATTGTAATACTGAACTATCGATTGTAATGTTTGCCCAGTTAATTCACTATTATATATCCATTCCTCACATTTAATATATCTTACAATTTTATCAATTTTTGTATTAGAGTTCCCCTACTTTTTGTGATAAATATATATTATAACAAATTAATAATTGTTAACAAATGGTAACCAGGGCCGTACCCTGACCAAAATCCATGGGGGGGCACTAAATTTTATAAATAATTTTTAACATACTATAAAGATTAAACCTTGACCTTAACATATTAAAAAAACCTAAAAACCGAGATTCTCAGGGGGGGCAACTGCCCCCCCTGCCCCCCCGGAGGGTACGGCCCTGGTAACACTAATCATGGCAAGCCCATCAGAGAGAATTTGTTTTCATGACTATGATGGAATTGGGGGCATAGTAAAAGTATAAAGCTGTGAAAGCCTTGGTAGGTCCTGTTAAGCTTGTGAATCAATGTAGATAGTGTTAAGTACATTCTCAGACATTTCAACTTTGGTCTTTTTAGTCTACATCCACACATTAGCCCTAGTAGACTAGCTTGGCTCATATCCCATTGGAAGGTAATGCTTTTTCTTGATATGAAAAACAGTCGTTGGATATCACATGTGAAACATTCACAGGTATTCTTACTGTACATAATAAAAACTAAACAAACAAATCTTAAGTGTCCCTAAGTGATTATGGTTTTGAAATTCAACAAAACGTTTCATGCACTTTGACACATTTTTAAACAGCATTTCTAAACAGAATTTCTTTTACTATCATCTATCTGAAAATTATAAAAATGTATATCCATTAAACTCCAAGATAATTTTACCCTCAATGACTGTTATATCATATCAAGTTAATATTTCTAAATAAAAATAAAAATTGATACTCACAGAATAACCTGCCATAATATTGATTTATGAATCAATACTATCTTTTTTTTCTCCATCATATGAATATTACTTTAAATGTGTATTATCTTGTCTTGTTATTTTTATAATAATATTATATTACAATTAACAGATTCAATTGTTGCTATTCATGAACTTGGGAACATTTTAGGTTGTACTATGCAAATAAAATCCCATTGTCGACCACACAATATATCACATATCATCCAAACTATGACCCATAATTATCAGTACTACAACCCCTACCTCAAAGTATTAACTGAAGAAATTGGTACCTTTCATGACTCATTTTCAATATAACCAGATGGTTTTACAACACAACTAGTTTTGCACAAAACTTTAGTACTTTATTTTTTTACAGGTACCCCATACATGTTTCAAACACAATGCTACTTGACACAGTGGTACTAGATGAAATAAAATTGCATACATTTTGAGCCCAGATGAAGCTAAACCTTTTTTGCAACCAACACACTCACATTTATAACCAATCACAGGACTTGTGGTATTAACTTCTGCATCAAACATTTGGTGCACCTCGAACTTTGACCCAGCCGGAAGTTATTTGGTTTAGTACAACCTATGGAAAACTCCAGTTTACTAAGATTACAACATATAATGTAATTATTAACATGATTTATTTGTTTTTTCTTGATTCTTCAGACAAAGACAAGAAGCCTCAGCAGGTAGTAGGCCAAGGTCCTGGTCCAGGGATGATGCCCCCTGGTGGAATGTCAGGTCAGCTTCCTCAACAGCCTGACCCCATTAATGCTCTTCAAAACCTAGCCCGTCAGGGTATGCCACCAATGAGTGGTAGTCAGTGTATGTCACAAATGCCTAACAGCCAGAGTATGTCACAAGTGAGCGGCAGCCACAATATGCCACCATTAGGTAGCAACTATTGTATGCCTCACATGAGCAATAACAAGGGCCGTTCTTTAATGAGTCCTGGGTTATCTCCCCTTGGTAACAACCCATCCATGATGCCGATGAACGGTAACCAGGGTATGTTTCCAATGGTGGGGCAGTCTACAATGCCACCCGGTAGGAACTGTGTCTATTTTTTCTGTTGGTGCTGAGTTTTTGTTTGCTCAAGTGGGATGTGGCATTGTATATTTGGAGCTGGACAAATACTCATATGGATGGTGGAGCATTATTATGGTGGTCATGGGTTAATTCTAATAAATGTCGTCTCACACTACATTTTTACAGTGATTGCATTGATTTTGTTTAGAACATAGTTATCTAGTCCATTCAATGTTGTTACATTGATTTTGTTCAGAGCACATTTATCTGTTTTTCACTGTTGAATATTCAGTTGATGAATATAATCATTAATGTCATCTCAGCCTTCTACGTTAAATTGTCCATCTAGGAGCCAGATGGCACCTACCTCTATTTGTTATATAGATAGTATGAAGTATTTGAGTCACAAATGAAAATAAAAGATTGCATATGCTACTGTAATACTTTAGTAGAAATATATTAGGTAGCTATCGTGTATCCTATTAAAAAAAAAAAAAACTAGGTAACTATCGTGTATCCTATTTAAAGAAAAATATACTATGAAAAACATGTGTTTGTTTAGTTTATCAGTGTCTGAATATACAAGGTGTACTTGATCACCTGAATGTTTCTAGAAGCCGAGCCTATATTTTACCAACCAGTAATTTCAAACATATGAAAAAAATGTAAATTACGAAATAAAATGAAGTTTTTCAGGTACTACATACATTAAGCACAACCAGAAACATATTGAATATATAAACACTAATATTCTAAAGAAAACTATTTCTCACTCCAACCAGTGCACCACGACTGGTAAATCAAAGGCCATGGTATGTGCTATCCTGTCTTTGGGATGATACATATAAAAGATCCCTTGCTGTTAATTGAAAAGAGTAGCACATGAAGTGGTGATAGCAGGTTTCCTCCCTCAATATCTGTGTGGTCCTTAACCATATGTCTGACCCCATATAACCTTAAATAAAATGTGTTGAATGCATTGTTAAACTTTGTATGTTACTATGTGTCATCATATTCATTCCTTTGTTTTCCCCATAGTTGGTTATACCTCATCATTAAAGCAGCTGACCTTTGTTATTAGAGTAAAATATGTTCAGCTTTTACTGTGTTTTAGTATTACAGCTTTATTTTTTATCATTTGCTTAAATAGTACATTTTGGTGAATTCAAATGTTTCTGGTCATCCTAATGTAAGTAGTAACTAAAAATTAATTTTATTTAAAACTTGGAATCCAAGGTCAACAGCTGTAATATTTTGTTTTTTAAGTTTACAATAGTTTCAAGAAGTTAGTTTATATAGATTTATATTTATAAATATATAAACTTTTATTGATCATAAACCAGAATTGTGAAATATAATATTTTTTTCCTGTGCCTATAAAATGATATTTGTTTTTACTATCTAGTGTTTGTGAATGTCGTTGATGTGTTTGTTAATCTAGCTAGACTATTCAAGATGCATGTAGTAGTTTAATATCTTGTCAATAGCATTAAAATATTAAGTAGTCATTGAAACGAATCATGCCATTACCTGAAAGAATATAAGTGTATTTTACTGTCAAACCTTTGGTGGTATCCTCTATGTGTACCCATCAGTCTAGGATCGATCCCCCATTGGTGAACCCATTTGGCTATGTCTTGTTCCAGCCATTGCTCCACAACTGGTGTAACAAAGGCCATGGTTTGTATTATCTTGTCTGTGGAATGGTGCATGTAAAAGATCCCTTGCTGCTAATCGAAAAGTGTAGCCTATGAAGTGGCGACAGCGGGTTTCCTCTCAATATCTGTGTGGTCATTAACCATATGTCTGACGCCATATAACCATAAATAAAATGTGTTGAGTGTGTCATTAAACAAAACATTTCCTTCCTGTTATGTGTACCCAGCAGGGCCTGCTCACCTGAGTTGTGATGGGTCACATGATTGATCACCCGCACTGGATCAAACTAGTGCTTCACAAATTGGTACATTAAAGGCCATATATTGTTCAGTCTATAGGAGAGTGCATTTGAAAGAGCCCTAGCTGCTGTATTGGTTGATTATGTGACAGCAGAACATTTCCTCTATTGACCAGTGTCAAACTAGCAGTATTATTAGACACCAAATAACCGTGGTTTAAAATGTGATGAGGTCATTAAACAAAGATTATTTTCCTTTCTATGTGCACCTCAAAGGTACTTGACATAGATTGTTAATGTCTAGTAATCCTTGATACAAATTTAACATTTGCCTCATTCATTCTTTATTGACATTCTTCATGTCCAAATCATACTTCAGTGGTGGAAAAATTTCTAAATCTGATTGGTCTAAATAAAATAAAAATGTTTCCAAGGCAATACATTCAACCTCAAAATTGTCTTTAATATTTCATTTTGATGTAGTTTGGATTTATTTAGTTTTTAGGTTGTGTGAAAAAAAAGGTTGATGATAAATGACCCAATTATTATATGATGTATGTATGATGCTAATTATTAAAAAATGCCTTTGTCAGTCGATAAGAGAATGACATAATAACAAGATAAGTATTTGAAACTGTGGTGTGAGACATGTTGGGCTCTGGGATTTGTTGTCTTGTTGATGTGTTTGCATGCTGAAATCAGATTTGAGGTGGCAGAGTGTTTCATACATGCTTGCACATATGTCTGGTTGGTCACAAAAGCTGATCTGATTTTGTCATATTGCAGTATTATGCTACATTACGACAGTAGTTTAAGCTCTTTGGTCTGGTGGTACATCTTGCAGATAATGGGTTCTAGCTGAATAAGTGTTTATTCTTTTAATACCATCTTGTCTCATAAGTTTGGCAACAAAATTAAATGTTTCGATCTTTGATAACTGAGAGAAATGTCAAATTGAGATACATGTTTTTGTCCTATGTATACTATATACATTAGACTGTTACCTTTGATTAGAGTAGTCTTGTAGGGATGCAGATGATGTGTTTTCTGGACATTTTGTCTACAGACGATTCGTCCACTGTTGAACTCAAGACGATTCGTCCACAACCAAAAATAGTTTTTGGACAATTCGTCCACTATAATCTTTATAGTTAATTTAGAAATTTAGAACTTGGCTGGAACTTGGTAGTGGAATGGAGATAATGTTGTTGTTTATTGGTTGGTTACTTCGAATGACATCACGTTATGGCATTTTTTACATAAATGATGAAATTTTAGTTTAGTATAATGGATACAGACACTAACAAGTTGATAGTGCAACTAAAATTTAGTTTGTTTCATATACTACAGTGGTTTACCAGCAAACAAAAATAACTGACAATTTCAATGGCTAAGAAATATTGTTTTAGATTTATTGGTCTAAATGTTGTAATCAAGTGGACGAATTGTCTGAGGTGGGTGGACGAATTATATGTGGACAAATTGTTCGGTGGACAAAACGTCCAGAGGACGAACCATCTGGAAAGTATCTTATATGATACTTAACTGGATAACTTTAATTATGTTGATATTAATCCATGTTTTTTAAGTATTACATTTTAGTTTAATTATTAATAACATGCTACATATTATATAAAAGATAATAATTCAGAAGTACATAATAATTTCCACAATTTTTAAATTAATTTAAAAATTAATAAAAGTCTGTTTATTTTGCTGTACTAGTATTTGCAAGAAATATTTTATTTAGATAACTTTTTACAATATATTTGGTGTATGGACCCAGTTTTGAATATTAATATTTGTTTGCATGTGGTACTGACAAGCATTTGAAATGTCTTAAAAAAGTAAATAAACTTTCTTTGGTTAAGGCCGTAATTATGATGTGGTTTTGCATGTATATAATGTAATATAATATCATATAATATATCATGGTATGCTAAACATTCTGTAACAAATTTGTATTCCGGTATTTAAAAAAAAAAAGGTGTATAAAATTAGGATATTTTTATTTATATTTTGTCAAGTATTTAGATACAAGTGTAATAATAGATTAAAATTATTATATTAATTAATTATTTGTGGTGCCATTATGTACACTGTTTAAAATATTAATCCAGTAATGCAATATGAAAATGCTCATTTAAATGTACAATATATAATTTTATTTCCACTATATTTAACCAAATTACACTTTGTTTTATTTCAAAGCATCATGTATTTTGTCTAATTTGTCTTTTTCTAGTATTGTTTTCTATTCAGTACTATACTTTATGAAATTAGTTATTTCTTCTGTTTTGGTGTATGGGTGTAAAGTTCTAGTTTCTGATATTATGTAGACAGTATAGTTGGTTATGCTATTAAATATAATTACAAAGTACATTTGTATTTAAATTTGTTATATGATCTACAACACAGACAGTTGTTTGTTTTCTTAGGTATGATGCCTACTCACCAGATGACACAGCAACAACGCCTGATGTTGCAACAGCAGCAGCAGCAACAAATGATGCAGAGAGTTCAACAGCAACAGCAGCAGCAGCAGCAACAACAACAGCAGCAGCAACAGCAACAACAACAACAACAACAACAGCAGCAGCAGCAACAACAACAACAACAACAACAACAACAGAAGCCTCCATTACAAGTAAAGCTATGTGATTGATTAAATGATGCACGTCTTTGTATATCTGACAATTAGGAAACTAAGACATTGTTTTTTGTTCTTCAACTTGTTATGTTTTAGCATTACATATTTTTTCAATACGCCGGTTTGTTCAGGTTAATTAATTTAAGTATTTTATATTTCTGAACCAGTTTCCGAAATGGACAGGTTTCAGTTTTATCAGATTTTCGGGAAGTTCAGGGTCTGGTTTAGACAGGTTTCATTGTATTAGATGCTGCGATATTGTTAAATTAGCTTTTCTTTCCTTTACATGGCAAAAAGAATTTTGATGTATTAGTTTCAATAGACAACCTTTACTCCATTATGACACCATTCTTTTTTTTTAAATTGAGTATTCCTTAATTTTTTATTTCAGCGACAAGATGCCTTTATTGTAACTTCACCGCAAAATGTCACCCCTGTTCAGAGTCAACCTCTTGCAGCTTCTGTTCAAAATGTAAGTGCAGTTTTTACTTTTCGTTATCCAGTTTTATAGTTTTATCATTTTGTTTAATCCCTGGTGCCATTTCCAAAGATAATAATTTAAAAAAGAAGACATATACACATTTTTCTCTTTATCCAGTTATTTCACGACTGGTATATCAAAGGCCATGGTATGTGTTATCCTGTCTGTGGAATGGTTCATATAAAAGATCCCTTGCTGTTAATAGAAAAGAATAGCCCATGAAGTGGTGACAGTAGGTTTCCTCTCAATATCTGTGTGGTCCTTAACCATATGTCTGACATGTCTGATGCCGTATAATCGTAAATAAAATGTGCTGAGTGTGTCGTTAAATAAAACATTTCCTTTGTTCCTTTTCTAAGTATTTGACAAATTCATTGGCATCCAATGAATCATGTTATTCTTTTTTTGTGTGTGTCCACCTTTCTTGCATAAAATTTATTTGACATTCTCTTTGATAGATTTATCAATCTGTACTGCTAGTTGCAGAATAATAAGATGTATGTTTCCATGTTCTAGGAAGATACAATTTTTGGTTAATCAATAAACAATATTTTCACAGGGTATTTTATGTTATGTACTTGTAATCTAGAGGTGGTGCATAATGAAGTAATTAAAAAAGAAAACATTGGTCGTTAATTAACAATCTTGATGTAAATTATGAATCAGAAATGTGACAGGTGTATTTGTTTTCAGATTGTTTATCAGTCTGCACCTGGACAACCATCTAGACCAGCTGGCCCTGGACAACAATTCCAACAGGTTAGTGAAATCAGTTATATCCTGCAACCACTGTTTTTATTGATTGATTATTTCATGACCGATTAAAGCAACGTCATATACAGATTATGACATTTGACTTCACACATGTGACATCACATGCATATATACATTACAAAATCACTCATTTGACCTAACTGTCATAATGTAGCTGAAATAACAGAAATAATAGCTTATCCCCTTAATTGTTATGGACTTAAGGATAAAAATAATAACTAGTTAATGACATAGGATAACTGCTTTATCCTGTTCAGCCTGAATGGGAAATTCCACTCGGCAAGCCTTGCAGAATTTCCATTGTTGCCTTTATGAGATATAGCTGGTATCCTACATCATTAACTAGTTATTCGCTATATATATAAAATCATATGGATTCACTATATTTGAAATCATATGTATTCACTATATATAAAATCATATGTATTCACTATATATAAAATCATATGTATTCGCTATATATAAAATCATATGTATTCACTATATATAAAATCATATGTATTCACTATATATAAAATCATATGTATTCACTATATATAAAATCATATGTATTCACTATATATAAAATCATATGTATTCGCTATATATAAAATCATATGTATTTGCTATATATAAAATCATATGGATTCACTATATATGAAATCATATGGATTCAGTATATATAAAATCATATGCATTTGCTATATATGAAATCATATGTATTCGCTATATATGAAATCATATGTATTCGCTATATATGAAATCATATGTATTCGCTATATATAAAATCATATGCATTTCCTATATATGAAATCATATGTATTCACTATGTATGAAATCATATTTATTCGCTATATATGAAATCATATGTATTCGCTATATATGAAATCATGTGCATTTGCTATATGTGAAATCGTATGTATTTGCTATATATGAAATCATATGTATTCGCTATACATGAAATCATATGTATTATCTATATATGAAATCATATGTATTCACTATATATGAAATATATATTCACTATATATGAAATCATATGTATTCACTATATATGAAATATCTATTCACTATATATGAAATCATATGTATTCACTATATATGAAATCATATGTATTCACTATATATGAAATCATATGTATTCTCTATATATGAAATCATATGTATTCACTATGTATGAAATATGTATTCTCTCTATATTAAATCATATGTATTCACTATATATGAAATATGTATTCACTATATATGAAATCATATGTATTTGCTATATATGAAATCATATGTATTTGCTATATATGAAATCATATGTATTCTCTATATATGAAATCATATGTATTCACTATATATGAAATATGTATTCTCTATATATGAAATCATATGTATTTGCTATATATGAAATCATATATTATCTGATAATGACTAACTACAACATTACAAAACAGTTGTATTGCGAAACATCAGAAGTCCTGTTTGTAATGAGGTCAGAGTTGTTTCAATGAAGCTGGGTTAGAACATGGCAGGGTCCGAACTTAACGGTCGCCCGATCGCGCCTGGCGACTGAATGATGACGGGCAACTAAATGATGACGGGCGACAGAAAATCCACAGTAAGGTTGCCCGCATGGCGACCAATTTTTGTTTGTTTGTTTCGTGTTTCGTCTTATAATCTCTTGCAATATTGTTGAAGTAAATATTTCTAAATTCCTGTATTTGTATAGGCAATACACCACCATTTGTTGTGTCTTTACTTTCTGTAGCAGCTTAATATAGTCGGTTTAGGAAATAGTTCTTCATACAAAATACTTCAAAATTCTGATATGCCTTTTGAAATCTTTCCGTCATTATTATAAGTAGGTTTACCCATTGGTTTGTTATATGTAGTACTAACTTATAATAACTGTGCTAGTGGTATAGTGGCACTTGTATAACAGCAACACGGGGTGGCTGATGTTTTATACAGTACTTTTCAGTTGAGAGCACTCCTTCTAATTAGTAGTCACATGACCCACTCGACAGTTTTGTATTTTTCACAGATTATATGCTGACATAGAAATTGTATTGCACTGCATGGAGTAATTAATGGTGGTGTGTAACCTTCATTATGTATTGAACTCCCTTGAAAATGGTCCAGTCAGATTTGTAGTTGTTAAAAAGGATATGAGAGGAAAAAATACATTTAACTGATTTTGTACGACTGGACATCATACATTGTATGTAGGTATTTGGGTTACTGTGTGTTTTACAGCATTTCTTTTCAACTTATTTTTATGCTTATATCCAATTATGGTTCAAACACTCTTTCCTGGGCTGTCTGTCCAGGAAAGTGGGTTAGTTGTTAGTTGGTGAGTGATTGGCTCTGGGTTGAAGCCGGTACCGCGAACCCTGTACCTACCAACCTGTAGGCTTAACCATGATGACACCGAAGGCGGTTTCTTTTACAGCAACCTGACACGTATGTTAGCTGTAACAACTAAATTGGGTGATGTTTTTTTAGCGGGAGTCCAGTATAGTTGATACAAGAAGATAAATAGTATTAACTTAACAAATGTTTTTAATATAATTCTATGCAATGTGCATTTGACTTTGGGTTAAAATGTGTAATTACTATAGAACATTATATCCATAGAGAGGAGAATAAATGGAATTGGGGGATAATCTAAAAGAGGAACATTTGTTTTTTATTTTTATCTCTATATGGCCTTGATAATCTTGTTAATAAAATACATGTGATGACAAGATTGTAAATTTAATATCATTTCTCTACAACAGGCACCAGTACAGCAGCAAGTTTCCTCTGCACAAACATACATCGCTCACTCTCCAGCTCAGATGAGGTATGCCTATATTTAGTACCTTTAGTAAATGATTGATTATGAGTGTTTTTCAACTATTGCTTTTGTTAAAAATATAGCAATAATCTTTATTCACTTATGTATAATTGAGAAACAGATATGTTTTTAATTTTTGACAGTACCAAAGTTTTGCAGTTATCAGTTTAAATTTCATATTAGTTGGATACAACAATAAAACTGATGTTTACCTATTCCATTTCTTATTAAGTTTTTGTTGTAGAATTACAGTAGAATACTTTCATAATGTTCAAAAAATTTATGATTTGTTGTAAGTAAATTTGGTTAAGAATTTTTGTTACTGTTTTTTAACATTAGTTCTCCGATGACGATGTTGACAACACCCTCACCACAGTCTCAGATTACGCCATCTCCAGTATCTAACAAATCATTCGCTCAGGCACCATCTCCCAGCAACCCTCTCAATACACCAGGTTGGTATGTTTCTGTGTAAGAGTATTGCATTCTAAAAGAAATTGTTTATCTCTGGTGTCTCAAAATTAAAATGTTTTTTTTTTTAATGCACTCTTCCAGAAATTATATATTGGTGAGAGTGGAAAGCCATCTACAGAATAAAATTAATTAAGTTTATTTATTCACATTAACACTTATTTTAAAATAAAATACACTAGAGACTATACTGCATCATTCACAGAATAAATTTTTAAAATTAATTTGCATTTAATTTTAAAGATAATTTATATTCAAAGTCATTCCTCAAAGGGGGTGGGACATAGTGCAGTGGTACAGCGCTCGCTCGATGCACGGTCGGTCTGGGATCGATCCCCACTGGTGGGCCCATTGGGCTATTTCTTGTCACAGCCAGTGGTATGTGCTATTCTGTCTGTGGGATGGTGCATATAAAAGATTCCTTGCTGCTAATCGGAAAGAGTAGCCCATGAAGTGGAGACAGCAGGTTTCTTCTCTCAGTATCTGTGTGGTCCTTAATATGTCTTAACGCCATATAACCGTAAATAAAATGTGTTGAGTGTGTCGTTAAATAAAACATTTCTTTCTTTCTTTTCTTTCATTCCTCAAACAGTAGTCACTTCTCAAACAGTCTTTAGTTTGCAAAGAAATTCCAGTTATAGTATTAATAGCAATAACACGATCAGTCGTTAAAGATGTTTTCCAATTCTAAAAGATTAATTTTATTAAAGTTAAGTGTGTTTTGTTTAATGACACCACTAGAACACATTGATTTATTAATTATTGGCTATTGGATGTCAAACATTTGGTAAATTTGACATACAGTCTTAGGGAGAAAACCTAAATTTTTCCATTAGTAGCATGGGATCTTTTATATGCACCATCCCACAGACAGGATAGCACATACCATGGCCTTCGACATACCAGTCTGGATGAGAAAATTGTTATTAAATGCTAATTATGCAGATATTTGGTATTAGCAAATGATTTCTAGTTAATGTGTATGTGCCTCAATGAGAGTCATGTTATCTATTATCTACCTTAGAGAGAGTTATATGGTTGATTGATGACACTATTTCAGGTAACCCAGGCTCTGTGGGTCCTGTTCCCAGCCCTAGTCAGCCACGGAACACCTCTGAGGAGCAGGCCTACGTGGAGAAGCTAGCCAGATTGTCCAAGTACATAGAACCATTGCGCAGGAGTGTCAATAGGTTGGAGAATAATGAAGGTATTATTTCTTAGTGATCAGTTATTTTTGCTCCTTTCTCTTAACAGATGTAACTATGATACAATTTCTTTTAGCCCCACTCTTATGGAATAATATTATGGACATCTACTCATACTTTGGTACATCTTTCAACATACACCTGTATGAACAAACAGAAGGTCTCAATTAAAAAAAAAAATTGTTGTTGTTTTTTGGGGGTGAAGTAAAAATAATGTTAAGTTTTTATATATGTCATTCATTTTCTGAACAGTTGTGGTTTTAGTTTTTCCCCCTGGTTTCCTAATAAATCAACCAAACAGCTCATAACAATAATTATCATGATTAATTAGCTTTTATTTGATGGAATTTTATATTTGTAGAGAATCATTTAATTGTGTTACACACTTGAGACACAATTTGCCAGATAGCTTACAATGTCTAATTTATAATATTGGTAAGATTATTTTTCAAAGATTATTGCCTCTTTACACTGGATTTGTTTTGTTTTTTAGGTAAAAGAAAAGACTACAATAAGATGAAGAGTCTGCTGGACATTCTCACAGATAATTCCAATCAAAGGTTGGTAGATACATGGACATTAATATTAATACAGCAGGGTATGCACTTTATGAGTCGCTCGATCACCCATGGCGAGTCAAAATAGCATCAGGCAAGTCGAAACCTTAACACTTGTCGCCCGCTGGGCGACCGAAAATGTCCACATATTGTGTTATGTATCAAAATGAAAATAATTAATGTGTGTAGGAGATCAGAAAGTTACTTTTGATTTGTTTTCAACTGGTTTCCTAGTAATATCTGCACAACCAAACTCATATATGACATAATAGTGACCACTTCCCTGGTATATCGAACAGTCTAAAACCATTCAGAATGCCTCGGCCAGTTTTGATTATGTACATGTATTCGGAAAACCTTGGCCACATAAATGTATTCGTAGGTTCACCTAGGTTCGGAACATGTCCGTCTTTCTTTCCATTTAGTTGCAATCGGAACACCTCGTCACATTGATTTCAACACTAGCAATCATTGCCTGTTCACGTGCGAGTATTAAATAGGAATGCTGGTCAACTCAACCATGTATTTGGACAGTTAACTCGCCCAAAACTTTATACTGTCTGTAAGTAATTGTGACAAAATTAAAAATTGACGTCTACAACTTTGGTGTCATTTTATTTATTAATATTACAGTGAAACTCCGCTATTACCACTGCTTATTAAATGCTTTTACATTGGAGAGATCTTAATATCGGATAAATAATATTCTATTACAATGAACTGTCATGCCTAATTTAATGACGTTTGTGAGGTTTTCCATTATTTCCTTAAAGGAATGATCAGGCAAGACTTTTGGGACTCCAACTGGTGTGCATATTCAACATTACATTAGCTTAAAATGTTGGTATACGGGTATTAATTTTTAAAATGGTAAAGATAGGAGTTGACTAAACAGTGTGGGGCGAGTTGACCAACCGTGTTGTGGGTGAGTTGGTTTTGGGGTAAGTTGACCTGCTCCCGTTAAATGATAATTATGTCTTTAACTTGTGTTGTATGTTGATTTCTTTAGTGGATGTGATTATTGTTTGTACAGATTGCTGTCAGCTTAGTAATTGTTTTAATTCATCATCATACGGTCATAAAAGCACCGTATTCATTTCAAGACCGAACCTTGGTAAAACATGTGGATGTTTGATTGTGTGGGTCCTGTGACAACGTAATAATTAGAATTTAATTACAATAGTTTGTAATAAAACTAAAATAAGTTCTGTTTCCTTCTTTAGTGTTGTTACTATTGTTTGTATAATATGATAACATGTTTATAAAGTGCAGTTTAAGTAAGTTCTTTTTTAAAACGATTTTCGGTCACGGGCCATTAAAAAGTTGTACGAGTGAGTCAAAATGTTGCTGTGAGTGGCCCGATTGGCCAGTCAAAAAATATTGTAAGTGCATACCCTGATACAGGAAGTTATACAAGCTATCACAGATAATTCCAATCAAAGGTTGGTAAACACATGGACATTAATATCAGCAAATATACAGGGAGGTATACAAGCTATCACAGATAATTCCAATCAAAGGTTGGTAAACACATGGACATTAATATCAGCAAATATACAGGAAGGTATACAAGCTATCACAGATAATTCCAATCAAAGGTTGGTAAACACATGGACATTAATATGAGCAAATATACAGGAAGGTATACAAGCAGTCACTACAGTTGTCCCATCTCGTGGGATGGGATATAGTTGGTGGAAGATGAACTTGTCCAACATAAGGTTATTCCAAGTTTTATTTTTTATTTTCTGAATTATTTACCTTCTCATGTTTTAAAATGTTCTAAAAATATTATCTTTTCTGGCTTTGATCATAACACATAACTATACAAATCACATTGGTAGAGTTTCATTATCTAATTTTAGGCCAGTAGGTATTGGTTTTAGTGCCACCGCTAATCCAGAACGAGTGCATCACTAGATGTAATGGTGATCTGCAATTATTGCCCCCCCCCCCCCCTTCCTAATCTGAGCTCCATATATCAAAGGCTGTGTTGTATGTTATCCTCTCTATAGGAATGTGCATATAAAAAATCCCTTGCTATCATGCTTCTGAACTCACAATGCACAATGTTTGAACTTTTGTCTGGAGTCCTTGTATATCATGATTCAGTTTTTATAGAACTCAGCATGGTCAAGATGTCTAGCTAACTTAGGTAAAAATTACCTAATTTTAATATAGGTGATGTCTTATATTAAATATGCAAACTAAAAATGTAAACATATAGGGCTGAATAATATTACCCATGTGTATCTGCATACACAGGTATTTACAATGCTTAAACATCTACCTTTTAAATAAAACAAGCGTTGTAAATTCAGCCCATTCTTTCTGAATGTATTTTTTATGTATATGTTGAATGCAATAGATAGATTTTGTTGATCATTAAATTAATTACTTTATAAATGTATAAATTTGGTGCACGTTATTTTTCTTTTCACATTACCGTGTAGCATACAGTAGAAGAATTTAGGCCATCCCATTGGCTTTAGGGATGTTTGACCAGACCACTGCGTGGGGGGGGAAATGCACTTTGAGGATTGGTAATGTATAATAAAAGAGAAAACATCTCAAGTTTTCTCCAATTTCTTTGTTTACAGGGTGTCATTTGCTACCCTGGACAGATGTGAACAGGTTCTTAAAACATGGAATATTCCTACAAAACCGGTATGTATTAATTACAGATAGTATTACATTACAACCTAGTGGTAAAGTAACCAGAGACCGTGTTTATTATCCCATAATTCCATCCAAGATGGCAGTTTCTAAGCAACCAAAGGTCTTTATTGAACACAAACAAACTATTTCTTGCTCCAGTCAGTGCACCATGACTGGTACATCAAAGGCCATGGTATATACTATCCTGTCTATGGGATGTGCATATAAAAGATCCTTTGCTGCTAAGCAAAAAGAGTAGCCCATGAATGGGGCGACAGTGGGTTTCCTCCCTCAATATCTATGTGGTCCTTAACCATATGTCCGACATCATATAACTGTAAATAAAATGTGTTATGTGCATTGATAAATAAACTATTTCGTTCGTTCCTTCATATTACAGCGTATATACATTCACCATTATTTATTTATTTAATTTATTCATTAGCATTATTTGGTTTTAATTGTTCAGCAACGAGTTTTCATCCAAATTATGTATAATTTATGCCTGTTACTATTCAACCAATAATGATTTACTATGAAATATTGTATAAAATATCATGCTATAACTAATATAATTTTAATTTTTTTGCAGTCATCATTATATACCAATATATATCAGCCACTGATAGACTCTATAACCCAGAATGTGGAATCCCCCATGTTAAACCACAGCCTGTATCGGACGTTTGGGCCTTCCATAGCTACATTGTATGGATCACCCATCAGGTATGCTTATATAGCAGTATATTAGTTATTTTTATTATCTAAAGGTGGGGGCGGGACTTGGTTGTAAAGCGCTCACTTGATGCGTAGTTGGATTGGCAATGGTATCAGTCCCCGTCGGTGGGCTATTTCTTGTTCCAGCCAGTGTACCACAACTGATATAAAAAATTGTGGTATGTGCTATCCTGCTTGTGGGATGGTGATCCCTTGCTACTAATGGAAAAATGTAGCGGGTTTCCTCTCTAATAATGTTATGTGAAAATTACTAAACTTTTGACATCCAATAGCCTTTTCTTAACAAAACAAACTTTATCTATTCAAAAAAAATTAATGTGCAGGGGAATGTTTTTTTAATATAAAAACCACAATTATAATTTGTTTGTACTTTAAACTGTTTTACCGTAGGGGAAAATTATGTGGCAGAGCAATCAAATAACAAGGACAGGAATATTTCTTTGATGGCAATAGTTTGTTAAATTTTCTGAATGAAGGATATTGATTACAAATTATCACACATCAGACCAGGAGGCAGAAAAAAATAATATATTGGTTCCAGATTTCTTTCCCATCTCTGCTCAATGGACACATTGGGTTATTTCCCTTTTAATGACTGATCTGTTAAAGACCATGATATATATACCTGTCGATAGAAAGGTTTTTTGAAAAGACCCTTAGTACTACTAATAATAAGGGACAATAAAGGGCTTCCTGAATATTTTAGACCAAGTTTCACCTTTGCCATGTTGAATACTCGAGACCAAGTTTTACATTTGCTATGTTGTTGACACTTAAGAGTGTCTAATTAAACACAATGTGCTGAACAATTGTTAATAATTCCCTTCGTACCTCTTTCAGGTCTCCCAGCCCCCCACAGAAGAAGCTGAAAAGGAAGCACGAGGAGGAGAAGGAAGGAATACCTGACATCTTACAAGGGGAAATAGCTCGTCTCCACAACAGATTCAAGATTAACCTCGATCCTCTGCATCACCCAACATCCAGCTCGGTCCATCTCATCTGTCAGCTTGGTAAGTCGTCTCAATGTCTTGTTCTGGTAATCAGCTGTTTGTTGGTATGTTTTGAATAAATTATAAAAGCTTACTTGCTGCTGATCATGCCTGGTGTGTATGCTGGCAATATCTTTCTTTTACATTCCAAGTAATATATTTTGGCATATAACAGCTGCTGATTTAACAACGTCTTACATCATCACTGACCCAATTTAAATACAAATACCAGTCAACAAAATACACTTGGTGTGTTCGATTGTTATTCTACTATGTTCTTGAGTTCACTGAATCAAGCTAACTCCTGTGAATGTTGGACACTATGTTTACGAATACCGGTTGTACCACAACTACAGTTGAGAATGGACTTTTATGTTAGTTTTGCCTGTCTTGACTACAGCTGAGAATCGGAGGGAAAGAGTCACAGTGTCGTTCCTTTCCTTTCTACTACTGGAAGTAGATTTAGAATTTGATATGTTAAAGGGACATTCCTGAGTTTGCTGCATTGTAAGATGTTTTCGACTAATAAAATATTTCTACGATTAAAAATACATATGAAATATATTTTCTTGTTTAGAATATCAATGTCTGTATATTTAATGTGTTTCTGATCGTCTTAATAGTTGTACAGGGCTTCTAGAATACGGTAGCCTGACTCCCGTGGCTAGTGTTTTTCTCGGTCGGGCTACTAATTTATCAGTTTTACCATGCCCGACGGCTAGTGAATTTATTAACACACAAAAAAAAAAAAAAAAAAAAGCGAGATGGTGGCAATAGAAAACTGGGATATCGAGAGGCCACACCAGCAACGGTAATCGAGGGCCGCTTCCTGTTAACAACGATTTCTATAACTTTAATCCGGACTAAAAAAACGAACAAGCGGATTAATTAGCCTAACCTTTATCACTATCAATAACAACGCAGGCTAAGTTGTTGGAGTAAGTTAATTGCTGTAGCGGATTAAACAACTTGTTAAACTTAGAGCATGACAAGTTGTAATAACAAACTGTCAAATCTTCTCACTGGTATTTAATTGATGTAACCGATCGTAAAACATCAACCAGATTACCGGCTGTACTGACACAGAGTATTTTAGCTCACCGGTGCCCAATCAAAGAACATGGGATTTGGGCGACATCAGCCTGATT